>JAVQIZ010198591.1:0-16071 GCA_036023535.2 Galaxias brevipinnis | reverse complement strand
ATCACCCCAACTACCAGTCAGTTAGGCCCTAGTGTTTCACCCCAACTACCAGTCAGTGTGGCCCTAGTGTTTCACTATCACCCCAACTACCAGTCAGTATGGCCCTAGTGTTTCACCCCAACTACCAGTCAGTATGGCCCCAGTGTTTCACTATCACCCCAACTACCAGTCAGTATGGCCCTAGTGTTTCACTATCACCCCAACTACCAGTCAGTATGGCCCTAGTGTTAGTGTCACTATCAAAATTTCATGAATGTGACCAACAAAGATGTTTGCAGTGTGGAAGCAGGTGTGTGTGACTGTTGCAACCTTTTTGAAATGTTCTTCCCACAGAGAGAAACATGAGGAGAATCATAGACCAGCCTTCCACAAGGTAAACCATGTCAAACCTGCCCTGCTCTGACATTCACACATCAACTACTGTGTAACTATACCATACATAGTTACTCTATTGGTTTCATAATCAGTTATTAATATCTCGGTCATGTGTGGTATTTTTAGTGGTGTAGGTGTGTAGGAGTATGTTTGGCATGTGCTGATATGTTGATGAATTGTCCTTTCCGTTTCAGGGGCCAGTCATAAAGTTCAACAGCAACCAGCGCTACGCCACCACAGCTGTGACTGCGGCCATCTTGAGAGAGATCGCTGGTCGGGTCGGCGTGCCTCTTCAGGTCTGTGTGTGTGGGTTTGTGTACCCACTCCTATTTGCTGTTACTCTTGGTTCCAGTATATTATGTACAAGCGCTGGCGAAGGCTCGTTGGCGTCCACCGCCATATTGTTTGTCTGTGGTCCCTCTGGTCAGATCCTATTGCCTAGCAACTTGATGGGGGGATGTCTGATGGTAAAGAGGAACGACAACGTATGGGACTTATTTCACAGGGCCTCCGGTAACCGTGATAGGACTATTTCACAGGGCCTCCGGTAACCGTGATAGGACTATTTCACAGGGCCTCCGGTAACCGTGATAGGACTATTTCACAGGGCCTTCGGTAACCGTGGTAGGACTATTTTACAGGACCTCCGGTAACCGTGATAGGACTATTTCACAGGGCCTCCGGTAACCGTGGTAGGACTATTTTACAGGGCCTTCGGTAACCGTGATAGGACTATTTTACAGGGCCTTCGGTAACCGTGATAGGACTATTTTACAGGGCCTCCGGTAACCGTGATAGGACTATTTCACAGAGCCTCCGGTAACCGTGCCTTCGGTAACCATGATGGGACTATTTCACAGATCTTCCGGTAACCGTGATAGGACTATTTCACAGAACCTCCGGTAACCGTGCATAAGAGGTTGCAATGTGGTCCATCAAGATTAAACGGCGTGTTTGGAAAGAAATGACACTGCACGGCTCGTCCTTTTGTTGATTATAGCACCTTGAAATACCGGCTAGATAATAGGATGCAGCGAAATGAAAGCGCCCCCGGCTGAGGCTGCTGTCCTCCTTTGTCCTGTCTGCCACCGGAGCTCGTGTTCACCAAACCACCGGCTATTCACGACGCTATTAGGTCAGCCCCTTTAGGTGTGTCAGTTCGACCATGGAATGTTATGAGATGTGGTTGCATTCAAGTGAGCTGCAATGGTTTGCAATCGAACGTTGGGTAGTTGGGTAGTGCACATGAGCGTCTTGTCACCAGCAGTACCTGTTCTCCTCTAACACGTGATGTTTTTTCATTTGTTATGTAATTACACAACAATGCTCTTTTGAGTTGGCCCAAAGTCTATACCTCTCCTTTCCTTTTTTTTTTCGGGTTGTTTTTGACTCTTTGTGTTTCGAAAACGTTAATTTTTTTGTCATTGCACTGTCAAATCAAAATTGTATTTACATAAAAAGTCCTAATAAAAAAGTAAATTAGCAAAAATACCCAAAAATGTATTCTCCAAAGTCATACAGTTTTTAATTTGTTCAACTTTTTGTCCCTGTGCATACGGCCGCGTGCTGCCTCCACCCACCCCCCTCCTCTCTCAGGACGTGATGGTGCGCAATGACAGCCCGTGCGGCACCACCATCGGCCCCATCCTGGCCGCCCGCCTGGGCATCCCTGTGCTAGACATAGGAGCGCCCCAGCTAGCCATGCACTCCATCAGGGAGATGTGCTGCACCACCGGCGTGCTGCAGAGCACCACCCTCTTCAAGGTAACCCCTCCAGGTCCCCAATCCAGCCGTCGGCTCCCCGTTTGTCCTAACGCATCACCGCGGCCTGACTAGAACAAACGGGATGTTGTCGGTTTGAACTGATATCTGCTTCGTCCGTCCTCCAGGCCTTCTTTGAGCTGTTCCCCGTCGTTAGAAACATGGTGACCGTGGATTGAGAGCGCAGAGGGAGAGAACATCCCAAACAGCACGTACCCTGTCCAGCTGTCTCACACCTACTCTGCCCAGTGTAGTCTGTGGGCAGTGAGTCTGTCCTCCTCAGACTGACATAATGGAATGGTGCTGGGGACAGTAGCTCTACACCCTGCTGAAGGAATAGCTCTTTATACGATCTTTTCTTATGAACTGAAATTGTCTTCAAACTAATAAATCTTTAATTGACATTTTCATCTTTGGGTGTGATTACTGAAATTACAGTGACACGTAATGTAATCTTCATTTGACTTCTCAAGCATTCAATTGTTTTATTTTACAAATGCTTTGATGCAATTTAGTGAAGGCATTAGCTCATTGAAGCTTGGATAAGATCTGTAGAGCTGATGTAGCAAAGTGCTCTACTGTGATGGCTACTGGAAAACCACTGGGAGATGAACTTCTTTTTTCTTTTCTTTATGGACTGTAACCATATCGTGACGTAATTACGAAGTAGTTCCATAGACAGATCCGTGCCGCTCGCACTCCCAGGTTTTATGTCTGACCGTTCCCTCTCCATCCCTCCCTTACCGACACACCTCACACGCACTTCTAACCCAGAGATTCCCATCGTCAAGAGTCTGTGCAGCAACAGTCAATCCATCTCGGATAGTTGTCCGAGATCATGAGGGTTTAAACGGTAGAATTTAGAAGAACCTTCCGCCTTTTTCCGGGGATACCATGCGGTCCCCGCGACTATGGGGAGTTATATGTTTGATGACCGTGTGCTATCAGACGGGGATGTCAACCAGATACGGTAAGGAAAGCTAAACGGGAAGCTGAAAGCTACTGTAGACGCAGCCAGCGGATATATCAAGTCGGTATGATGATGAACTGTCTAAGCATTTACCACGGTCATGAATTGTGGGTTGAACGGAAGATAGCAAAGCCCTCAATTTTATTGAGTTTTCAAATAAAGCCAAGACAAAATATTGTGAATTTGATAAGCATGTTATTCATTCATGTATTTTTTATAATAAACGATTCAAGACTACTTTAAAATAATAAGGTTACATGAAATTTGTAATACTCATTTAAGATTGTTTTATTTGCACATGCAAGCCTACGTGAGTTTATTCAGCTGTCTAATATGTTTACATAAGTGCAAAATTGCGTCACAGATTGGTTCGACGGGGTTAACTGCAATGTTGAAATTGTCTCGGTCTAAGGCTAAAGGCTACATTATGTCACTGCAACAGCATTGAAGATGAGTGTCCATGTACTGTCGAGAGCCGCCCCTCGAAAGGTAGACAAATATGTTTATGATGTTGGTTTGTTATTGCTGTTGGCGTTGTAAACTAGGAGGTAGAACGCCTTTATGCTTGTGGGTGGTTGATTCGCTGTATAATTCCCAATAATTAACCCCACTCTTGAAGCAAGGTGCTGCATTGATGCAAGGAATCCCCCTCCATCAACTGCTACGTGACGAGCCATTTCCACTTCTACTTTTCTGTGCTGAGCGTCTCTCCTAGAGGTCCATCAGTAAGACTTGGTGACCTTAAATTGTGTTGGGTGAAATGCCAAATGGGGTAATAGAGCTAGTTTTACTCGCTTTGCCTCCGTGCTTGGACTATTAACCATGTTCTACCCCGTGAGAGGAGTCAGTTTCAGGACCATGGACAACGACCATAAATTTCCAGCAAAAAGCGAAGACACCAGTTGAATGTGCCTTCTTAATCCTTTTTGCCCAAGCATATGTTTGGCTTGTCTTTGGATTGGACACTACTGCTAAAGCCAGTTGGTATTATAATTGCATAGTCCATTACCTCGGTACAATATTGTGAAACGGTCTCGGTCATTTTAATATGAGCTTGCCTATTAATATCCAGTGTCGAGCGCAGTATTTTATGTGGTCTTCTGTATCTTCCCACCTGCTGCCTGACTCACCGGTGATGACGAGCCATCCACACGTCAAATGCTGTCAGAAATGAGTGCCCAGCAACAGTGCAGCTTCCTCCACAATTATATTAGGCCCATGCCAGCATATTGTATCAAAACATCCTAATTGAAATGAAATATTTTCTTACCTGGTAGGTATGCTCTAGCTATAAGTGGCACAGTCGTGGAATCCACAGGATTCCCTTAATGTGTCATCATTGCATTATTTTAGCGCGTCTTTCACCACACGATTTATAATTAATGTACACCCTTGACATTGCATGAATAATTTTACCTTTCAAGGATCTCAACACATTTACTTTTGCTATCAATGTGCAGATAAGCTAAACGTACATTTTCATAAGATTTACACAAAAAATTTTGACGCCCCCAAATTCTAAATAACAATGTCCTGTTTTTACACTCCTCAGGAAATGAGCAGTTGATAGGACTACTGTGGCCCACCTGCCATTCCAATGACCCTTATCTGTTTTGTGATAAGGGTATTGCAAACAGAGTCTAGGCTAATGCGTGGTGATGCACACACATGCACCCTGGCTACCATTTTAATACATGTCGGGGCCCTATGTTGCCCTTAGTTTTGACAGACAAAAAGACGTGGGCCCGCCCATACCATTTGTCCCTGTCATAGACAGATCTTTACAGTAATGGAACAAGACCATTTTTAAGTTAAGCGATCCTTTCCTCACTGCTATTGGAAAATGCAACTGCAGTAGAAAATATTATGATAATTTATGTATAAATAATTGATAGTAGTATTAGTATAAGTTCAACACAACACAAGCAGTTAGTGTGTGAAGAAGCACTGCATAATGTAGTATTATTTTTAGAGGAAACAACTGTAATCTTAACATGTTATGTAGTCTAGAGCTCCATTTTAGTATCACAACAGTAGTATTGTATTTGTTGCCGTGAGACAGGTTTGTATTTGAATGCTCACTGTCAGTTCTGACTCTTCCGGATGTCCTTTAGGTTCAAAAAGATAGCGGAGATAAGGGAGAAAGGGAGGCTGGAGCAGGAGAAAGAAACAGAATTCTCCCACTATCACAAATCAGATGAGGGTCATTGCAATTCATTTCATAGGTATGGCAGGTGGGCCACAGTAGTCCTATCAACCACTCATTCCCTGAGGAGTGTAAAAACAGGACACTGTTAGTTAGAATTCGGGGGCAGAGCAATTTTGCCGAGTAAATCTTGTGAAAATGTAAGTTTTGCTTGTCTGCAACATCCAGGGTTTTTCGGTGCAAGATTGCGTTCTTTAAAAACCTGTGAGTCACCCACAAATAATTGTAGTTTCCGACTAGACTGCAGTAACCGCGTCTTTCCAGAACAATACCTCGTGGACTCATAAACGGTTGTGAATAGATTCTGTGATTGACTCGCCTGTAAACGACGCTGGCTGTAAAAGGCACACAATTACACCCTAATTGCTCTATCAGACGAATGCGCCTGGTAACAATGCTCCTGAATGGGAGACATGATTGGCTGGGTTTTAATGGACTGTGTCCATCCCATTGATTGACAGGCGCCGGAGCCTGAGCCAGTGTGAGGCCGGTCAGTCTGGAGGTAACATAATAGGCTGGGAGGTTGGGGGATCCCTCCTCGGCACAGCTGGAGACGGAGGGAATGGGATGGGAGAAAGGAGCGGCTGAAACGGAAAAGCAAAAAGGAGGGATGAGGTTCCTTCTCCACCTCGCTCGTATCTTGACGTTCGTATTTAATTTTTGTATGGTGGGAGTAAGTTTACTTGCCGTTGCTTGGCATAGCTGCCATTTCATAAATGCTCGTATACTGTATCTATTCCCTATGTATCGTTCTACAAGGCAGACTTAACCGTCTAGAAACACACAGTTGCGTCGCTTAGAAGGTTCCACCTGCCTTGGACAGAATGATCCCTGTGATCCCCCCTGTTTAGGCGGGCCCCCCCATCCACCCTGCTGTCTCACTGCAGAGCCTCAAAACGGCAATTCTCCCCAAAAAACAGATGAGCATCTGAAACATCCGTAAACACGGGCTAGCGCTAAGCGGGAGCATGTGGTGTCACATCTGGCCCGGTGTGGTGCTACCCGTCCTTAGGGGGAGGGGGGGGGGGAGCAGCCCGCCGTCGGCCCGGTGTGGCGCTACTCGTCTGTAGGGGGAGGGAGGAGGGGAGGTGTGTGTGTGTGTGTGTGTGTGTGTGTGTGTGGGGAAGGGAACAGCCCGCCGTCAGGCCGGGCGGTGGGTGACCCGACCTGGACGTCCAGACAGTCTCCAGGGAACGCTCCGTGCCATCTGACACAGCCGGCTGCTTTGCCCACAGACTAATGTGTCAACCTCCCTCTCTCTCTCTCTCTCCCTCTGTCTCTCTCTCTCTCTCTGTCTCTCTCTCTCTCTCTCTCTCTGTGCGTGTGTGTGCGTTCACAGGTTGTCTCTTTGAGAAGAAGCTGTGCCCCAGGGACCAGGTGTGCTCTGACGGTCAGTATGTTGCTTCAGGCCTTCCTCACGTTGTCTCGTTTCCGTGGCATTGTTTGTGTTCTCGATTGCACAGTGTCTTTTTGGGTGTGTTTCTGTATGCGTGTGTGCCCCTGCAAATGTCATTTTTTGGAGTGTCTTTGCGTGCGCATTCATATGTACGCCAGCAAATCGTCCTGACAAACCCAACAACCCCCCTCTCCAACCAAGTAAACATGGTGACCAGGTTGGAGTTCAGAAGCCGTGTTTCAAACACGACATTCCCATATCAAAAACGGAGCTTCCTCTCCGTCGTACTGGGTTTTTCCAGCATGTACCCTTTCAGATGGTAGGGTCTGATATTCTTCAGTGGCCCCGTTATGTAATCCTGTTTGTACCTCTCCTTATCTCTCTGTTGACTGTGCTCCCGCCTGCAGCTGTCAGCGCCTGTCCTGTCTCTCTACATGGTTCCCAGCGCCCTGCTCCTCCCAGCGCCCTGCTCCTCCCAGCGCACTGCTCCTCCCCGCTCCCTGCTCCTCCCCGCTCCCTGCTCCTCCCCGCTCCCTGCTCCTCCCAGCGCCCTGCTCCTCCCAGCGCCCTGCTCCTCCCCGCTCCCTGCTCCTCCCCGCTCCCTGCTCCTCAGCCACTTCCAGCGTGTTGTCAGGGGCCAGGGCTCTCCTCCTCCTCGCTATAGTCAATTATGTGAACAATGGCCGCTTGTTTGTGTGTTTGTGTATTCCTCTGCGAGGGCCCATTCGTTAGGATCCCTCAGATTGATCGTTTCCAGTTTTCAAAACCTGAAATGTGGTATTGTCTTTGACGTGTGCGAGTATTGATAAAAAGTGCGTTTGCTGTGTGTGTTTGTGTCTGCGGTTGTGTTGGAGTTGTAACGTGTGTATGTGTATGTCAGTGTGTGTGTGACTGTGTGCAGGATGAGACACTTATCTCTGAAGATCAGAGTGTGAACAGGGAGTAAACACAGCCTCCCTCAGTCATCTGTTCCCAGCCAATCACAGTTCAATGGCTGTCTCTATGACAACAGTGACATCACTGGCCTGACGACTGTATGCCCAATGTGTACACCTCGTAGCGAGAGGGGTGGATAGAGAGAGAGAGAGAGAGAGAGAGAGAGAGAGAGAGAGAGAGAGAGAGAGAGAGTGAGAGAGGGAATGGAGAGGGGTGGATAGAGAAAGTGAGAGAGAGAGAGAGAGAGAGAGAGAGAGACAGAGAGAGAGTGAGAGAGGGAATGGAGAGGGGTGGATAGAGAAAGAGAGAGAGTGAGAGAGGGAATGGAGAGGGGTGGATAGAGAGAGAGAGAGAGAGAGACAGAGAGAGAGTGAGAGAGGGAATGGAGAGGGGTGGATAGAGAAAGTGAGAGAAGGAGAGAGGCAGTGAGTGAAAGAAAAAGAGTGGGGTGATGACTCACCAAGCCTCACTCACAGTTACACACACGATCGTGTGTGTGTGTGTGTGTGTGCGTGTGTTTGTGTGTGCGTGCGCAAGAGTTTCTGTGTGAATGCATTTGCATGTGTCTCCGTTTGTGAGTGTGTGTGTGTGTGTGTGTGTGTGTCGATGTTGCGGTGTGCGTGAGATCTGACTCAGGGTTCTGTGTGTTCTGTTCAGACGGTCTGTTTGGACAGTGCCTGGGAGCCAAGCAGGATCCGGTCCAGTACCAGGTCTCTGTGTCGGTTCTCCAGAAGCTGCAAGAGGTTCTGAAGGACCTGATGATCCAAGGTGATATGAGTCCTTTATTTCTAAGAACTGTCATTGAAAAAGGTTCACAATGTGTTCTTTGAGTGCCATGGAAAAGATGATTAAGATAGCTCATTTAGGTTCAAAGTGTGCTTGTTAAAGTTGTTTATTACAAAAAATGATGGTTCTTACGATGAGCCCTTTGGAACTCAAGTCATGACATCATTCGACCGTTGCCATGGCAACAAGCGTTGAAAAAGGGGCCGTGCAAACCCCTCGCTTATCATGCTCCATCTTCCACTGCTGTGACTGACACGACTGTCGGCCTGTGGCGGTGCAGGGCTGTCCTGGCAGGATGACATCACCCAGTATATCATTGGCAGAGAGCTGAGCCAAGTGCCACAGGCTCCTCCTCTGTCGAAACTTCAGGACAAGTCCTCCTCTCAGTAAGGATCCTTTAAGCAAGTCGGTGTCGTTCATTTCATTGCACGGTGTGTGGATGCTCTTTATGTGACCGTTATAGTTCACAAAGTGCAGTAGACGTGATACACAGGGATCCATGATACCTCTCATAGGGTATTTTAGCTCAATTCCATTCAAGTATAACCTGATATAAATAGGTACAAGTGGTGTCTTCACATTGTATAGGCCAACATCTTTGCCCAGTATGTGCATGGAGAGCTGTACATCCAAGAACTGAACTCATGTTAAATTCTTTAGTCACTTTTGGTACTAATTCCCTTTCCCTTTCACCCCCTCCTCAGGTCCTCCAAGCCTCCAGGCTCCAGGGCCAAGGCTGCTGAGGACCAGGCCAACCCAGACCGGATACAGCAGTACCTGGATTACACCATCGTGGACCCTCCCCAGTCCCCTCATCGCCCGCAGGCATTGGATCCTTACACCTACCGCCAGGTAAGGGTAATGGACCCAACGCCATGTATATGATGATCACAAACACATACAGTATGTGCCGACTGTTAGATACACAACACATACATCTCCTTACTAATAACAACAATATTTACACTAGGGATCAAATTCATCAGATCATTTTTATTGATAATTTTACAATGTCATTTATTTTATTTATTATGATATTATAGAGAACTTATGCATGACTTACCTTATGTCTTAACTGTGTATTTATGCATTGGCTCCCACAGAAATATGATTATCAGGATGAGGAAGAGCGTTCCCTCAACTCCATCGATGCGGACAGTTTCCTCCGCCCCTCGTCCTCCCGCCCCGCCGTCAAGGGGTCGCGACCCCGCGACCGAGACCGTGAGATGCTCCAGGACCTGGTGTCCCTCTACCTCTCCTCTCCGGTCCAGCCTTCCTCATCCCGCCACCGGGGGGCAGCAGCGCCCCTCTCGGCCTCTACCTTCTTTCAGGACCTTGACTTCCCCCTGGACTACACAGAGGACTACGTTTCCCAGGAGGAAGTGGTCCGCAAGCAGCAACAGACCCAGGGTCTGAAGAAACCCAAGACTAAGGACTATGGAACACTTCCTGGTCTGGATGGTGAGCGTTAGTGTATGCTTGTGGGTGTGTGTATTATCTTTCTCTTATATTACGTGCATGTAAATACATGCGATTTAATATAACATATTTAACATTAGCAGTCATATATTAAATGATTTCTTTTTTTTCACTGATTTATTATAGGTAATTTTTTTATTTAATCATATAATTGAGTTGTGTGAGTCATAAAATTTTTTATTATTCTTCCTGCTTGTTCTTGCCTGACCCTCTGTGCTTGTGTGTGTGTTTGTGTGTGTGTGTGTGTGTGTGTGTGTGTGTGTCTGCGTATGTGCGCACAGAGGACTCCCTGCAGAAGCTGGCTGTTCTGCTGGCCCACTATGGGATTGATGTGAAGGACCTGAGCCCCGAGCAGTTGAACAACCTGCCCTCCCTCTTCAAGAAACTGCAGCTGGACGCAAACGGTCCCTACATACCCAAAAGCAAATATCACATCCAAAAATCCTGTTCATGTTTAGTTTTTTTTACCAAAATACTCCCAATTATTCTGAGTTTGTTTAGTTTGGGTGTTTTACCGCAAAGCTTGATTTTGAATTAGTTGCCACAAAGAAGTGAACTGGCATTGGTTTATATTTTTCTTTTAAACTTGAATATTGGGATTTTGCCTCTTATTTTTCTTTGCTTTTTGTTTCCTGATTTTCCAATATTTAGATAAATACGGGAACAGTGCTGTCCCTCGCAAGAAGGTAAGACTGAAACAGCAACACAGTGACACAGCCTCCTGTCAGCGAGGCAATCTCTCCGTTATGGTTGTTAAGTGACTTATGTCCATACTGTGAACGTTGGGCGCCTGCATGCATACATTTAGTGAAATGAATATTCATACAACTGAGTATATAAGATGACTTACAACACTGATTCATTGACGTTTGAAATGGAGGAAATCCTTACAAAGGATTATGTCTTTTAAAGTATCTGCTTTCTTTTTCTGTTTGTCGTAGGTCACTGAGGGCAGGATGATGCACAATGTGGAGAAGGCCTCTGTGGCAGGCCCCCCAGTCCTCAGCCCTGCTCCAGCCCCTGAGGGGCCTGCCCTGCCAGAGAAGACCCCCACTGTGGCCGGGCCCCAGGCCCCCAGCGTGAAGGAGCCACCGCCCTACGCCTCCGTGAAAGAACAGACTCAGGAGAAGAATGGAGCAGGCGCCTCGAGCAACGGCGCCTCGCGGAGCGGAGAGGAGTATGGCTACATTGTCACCAACCAAAGGTGTTTAGGATTTGTTTAGGCCAAAAATGTTTTTTACTTGTGTGCCTGGGTGTACTCAGATTACAAGATGGAAGGTGACTGGGGGTTGTGTGAGATTGTGTGCCTGTGTATGTGGTACCTCAGGTGCCCGTGAGTTTGTGCGTTGGTGCATTTCACGTGCCAGTCTGTCCGTGTAAAAAAATGTGTGAATGTGTGTACATCTGCATAGGTGGCTGTTGCCCTTGTATACACGGGCCGCATCCGTATGCCTGTGTAGGACCGTATTGCCGCCATGTGCACGTGAGCGTGAGCGCACGTCTGTGTATGAATGTGTGTGTGTGTGTCTCTCCGCAGCCCCCTCAGTCTGTACGACGGGGTGCGTCTGCTAGAGCGGCTGGCTGAGAGGATCCATCTCTCCACTGGCTCTTTCATCAACATCAGGTACGGAGGACAGCACTTCGAGAACAGGCCGCGGAACTAACCTGAGCCGCCCACCGAAATACTGGACTGGTCTGGCCTCGTACAGTCAACCCAACCTGTGGCAAAAACCATCAATTAGATTCTCTATAGGAAATAGACCGAACCCCCCGTTCCCTCAACGTCATGGTTTAGGATAACTAAAACGGCTGTAGGGAGCCTCACTGTGTCCGTGCTATTTGCAGGCCAATCAGTTGTCAAGGACAACCGCTAAAAGCCCCACACAGGGTCCAGTTTCTGTTGGTGAAGACAAAAGTGACAGCACATATTGAAGAGTGTTCTATTGAGGGAGGCACCTCCTACAGTAATGTTAATTTTGACCTTGTGGCAGAGAGTCAATGCTGCCTTCTAAAGATCGTTACTGATTTAAAAAAAAAAAAAAAAAAACGACAGTTAGCACCGCTCAGCATAACTGAATGGAGCCGCTTCACTTTTCAGAACACTGGACAAACCGGTCGACACCAAGTTAGTGGGTGTTCGTTTGTGGCGCTGAGCTTAATTAGGCCTTCAAAGGAATATGTTTCATGGAAGTGTGTGATCAACAATTTTGTCATGCTAACACTTGGATGGGGCCTCCTCTCTGTAACCCCTGGCGACGGCGGCTGTCGACAGAGTTAGTTCCACGCCCTGCTCTGCAAGATGGTGTCTTAGTGGTTAAGAACCCCTTGTCTCTGAAACCACACCAAGCCTCCTCTGAGCCCACGGCTCCCCGTCCCGGCTGCTTTCACCCCCCCCCCCCCCTCTATGGCCCCTCAACCGTCCCCCCCTCTATCTCCCTCTCAGAAATGTCCCATTTCTTTGAAGCAAGGAAACAAAAGGCAAGGGTAATTAATCTTGGAAATTGATGAATTTCCCTGTGCTGCCTGTAGGCCCCTTCATGACGTCATATTTTATTTGTTTGAATGTGGCTTCATTTGGAGCAGCTTGTCAAACTTGTTCAGAGGGAAATGGAACGAGTTACAATCATTCATCACTTCTTTGGCGATCCTAATATTGATTGTGCAAGAAAACGTTTGCTGCACGTCAAATTAGACGAGGGAAATCTGCAAATCAATGACATTTATGTCTGTAAAATGTATAATGAATATAGACATTGAGGCACAGCTACACTCCCATCAAGATAAATTCCCCAACTTGACCACTGCCACACTCTTTCACACCAGCTCCTGACTTAAACACCTGACCCCTAACCCAGGTTTGCTGCCCTGACCCTCTGACCCCTCATCCTTTGACCCCCCACTCAGACATTGCTTCAATTGGCAAGTGCCAAGCAACCATCTCTAACAACTCAATGGAATGGTTTCTTTAAAAGAAAAATGCTACATGGAAGTTTGTAATCAACAATATCATCATGCTAGCATTTTCATGGGTCCCCATCTCTCTAACCCCATCAATGTAGCAGCAAAGGGGTCTGGCTGGAAGGTGCACGTATCAAATAGGATGAAATGTCGGACCCTCTAGTTACACACAATTCACTGCCCCCCCCCCTCCACCTCCCCTTACTAGCCCACTTTTCCTCTCCCCTTTCCTCTGCCTAGCAAACCATAAGCCTCAATATCTTATATAGAAATCTATCTGTTCCTCAACAGTGTTGTTGGACCAGCGTTGACCTTCAGAATCCGACCAAACAGCCAGAACCTAACTGCTGAAGACGTTGCAGACAAAGCCGGTAACTTACTCAGACTAGAATGGATCAATATATTATAATTAAATAAAATTGATTTAAATGTAACTATTACAGTCAGTTTAGATCATATTTAGTCCCAGGTTTTGTTTTGCAGTTGCTGAGAAGAACTTTTTGGAATCTGAAACGGACCTGAAGATTCTACAAGCAGGAGTTGGAGAGGTTTGTATGTTACTTAGATATGGCATAACTAATAAAAGTGTGAAAGACGACATCTGTGTTAAATGCAGGTGTTTTTGAGTGTGGCGTACGTTTGTGTTTGTGTGTTGTGTTTGTCTGCCAGTTTGTCCAGTAGCACTTTGCAATATTGACTATAGCAAAATATAAACAATATATACAGATTTGCTATATTTCATCAGTAGATCATTAATCTGAAATTCAAACTTAACCTTAAATGCAGCATTTCACCGGGCCAGCTAATTTATGATTGAATGGCTAGTAAGTCTACCAGTATTGGACCTGCTGGCCTGTTGTCTCCATGGGGATAAAACAACCATGTGCAGTGTGCACGCCTTTGAAAGACAAGAAAGGAGGATCTCTCGCCCCCTGCACTATTGAAGTCACGCGTGCATCTCACTTCGTCAGTCCAACAGTTTCTGCCTTAATGCAACATCTGCATTGATTCATAGCTATGCTTATGAACATTTTAGTATTTACTTTTGCGCTGATGTGTTTTTTAACGAATGGCCATGTTCTTAACGCGCGGGAGTTCAGCACGCGTTAGGTGAGTAATTTAATTCTGAACTTGGTCTAAATTGTTTCATAGCGGTTGATAAAGTTTAATAATGAATAAAAAGTGATTTCGATTGTGTTGACGTTTTTGTGACATATCAAGCTAGTAGTTATTGTTCTTTTTATCTAACTAATGTAAAGACGCATATCCGATTAATTTCAGACGTCCACGCAACTTTTTTTATCGCACTTATTTGGCTACACTACTCGGAATCGTGCAATTTAAGCTTAAATCACCTCAATTTTTTTTACCCATGCATTTAATAAAAATGTATAAAGATTTGCGCTGAATTCACTTTACGGAATCGTTTGGTTTCTTTTTATATAGGCTTATAGCCTATATAATTGTATCATTTGTTATAACCTCGATGTGTCAGCGTAGTATAATCAAAAACTGAAACGGCTGCTTTTGAGTGTGCACAGCATTTCATTAAGCCTGTGTCACTACCCCAAATTTGACACTCACCCACAGAACACCAGCACATTAAATTGCAGGTCATATGTTCTGTCCTATGTTCTGTCCACTGTCTGTTACCTCCTGTCCACATGATGCCCAGCACCCCCTGACCCAAAACTCGTTTACATCGTTAGTCATTTTTGTCATTGTCACTTTCGTTGTCTTTTTCCTTGTGTTTTACAGTCTTTCTTTTCTTCCCATTTTTTTCATTCGGTGTTTGTTTTTGCTCTCCCTTTCTCCCCTCCAACCCTCTCTCTCCCTCTTTCTTTCTTCTCCCCTAACACACTACCCCACTTCCTCTGGACCCCCTTTTAGAATAGCAGGTAAGGTACCCCCCTTGCCCCTCTCCAATGGAACCCTAACGTCTTCCAGATAAACTCCACCTCCTATACCCCCAGAATCATGCTGCACATTCCTGGGGCCTCTGGAGAGGAAGAAAAGGCCAAAAGGTTAAGACAGACAACTGTTCTTCCAGGGAGAAAGCGGGAAGAGATGAAGGGTAGCAGAAATAATTGGGTGGTCGGGCCGACTAGAGTACTTTTGTGTCAAGAGAGATCGGTGGTCGCGCTAGATTGCATTGGGCAAAGTTTCTGTTGCCACGGCAGCGGTTTACTGTCGCATTCTGCTTCTTCCGAGGCCCCTTGTGAGCAGCTAGTTAGCGCAACTGTTCCGTTAACTACTCATTACTGGACTGTTTTCCCTTTATGGAGCTTCCCTTAGCCCCCTACACACACTTCGTTTTTATTGTACACTTTGCCTTAAAATTATTTGCACCTCATTAACTAATTGGGCACTTGTGTGTGTGTGTGTGTGTGTGTGTGTGTGTGTGTGTGTGTGTGTGTGTGCGCGTGTGGGAGGGAGGGGAACTTCACTGCATTGTCATGGTCTTGATAGAGGGCTTTAAGGGGGCTTTTGCTAGAATCAAAGATTGGACTGAGTTTTGCTTTTAGGCTTAGTCCCTCATATGAAAATGACGAATAAATATGTTTCACCTCCTACTTTCGTACATGCAAGCAGTAGGTAAGGAATCCCAGTGCGTTAATTTTTCATATTTTTATAGTTTTTTTTTTCTTGTGATGAAACTCTCCTCCACCTCTATTCCACTGTTTGTTCATCTGTCATCCTTTTGTGTTTTCCTCTCCTCCCCAGAGAAACGATGGACGGATGGCGCCCCTGGCCGCGCGGGTCAAGGGGGGCTCTCGCTGGGTGTTTGTGATGCTGGCCGGCATGGCGTGTGTGGGCGGCGTCCTGGTGGCGGCCATGACCATCGCCTGCCTGCGTCACCACGCCCGCCGACTGTCCACCGAGAAACTGGGGCTGGGGCCTGAGACGGGAGGAGCTGTTACTCACCAGGAGTACCAGGTGCAGCACCCGGCAACAACCCCCCCCCCCACCACCACCACACGCTCTCAATCACACCCACAAATACACGCATAGACACGACACAACAGCTAACGCATTCACACACAGTTGCTCACCCACATGACCATGTCCAAAACCTCACAAACAATCTTTTTCTCTGACTACACCAGGACCTGTGTCGCCAGCACATGGCTTCCAAAGGGGCCTTCGGCCGAGCGGAGGGCACGACTGGAGGAGGTGGAGGAGGAGGAGGAGGAGGGGGAGGGG
>JAVQIZ010198571.1:0-18994 GCA_036023535.2 Galaxias brevipinnis | reverse complement strand
TTCTCCACGCAGCCAACCAGGCAGCAAAGACATTTAACCAGAGAGCCAGACATTCAATCCAGTTCTGCTCTATCTCTCTCCAATCAGTCAGCCAGAGGCTTAATGCTGCTCGTCTCTCTCTCCAGTCAGTGGCTGACAGGTGTGGTCATGTGACATGCCAGCCTCTTCTGTGACCAGGGGACCTGTCTCTACCTCAGAAACATTTAGAAACAGGGGGATGGGGGCGGTAGTGCCTTACGGAGCTAGCACCAGCATGGATATTTACTTTAGAAAGTTCTGTGGACCTAATTCCTCTATGAGCAGCAGAGGAAACCCTCCTGGGCTCTGGAGCTGACCCGGTTAGTTTGGAGGTTCTGAGGCTGATAGATGAAAAGTGCGTTGTGGTGTTTGTCAGTCGATTGCCCTGGGGAAATCACAGGGAGGCTGAGAATTTTCTGACATTAATGACGTGGTGAATCTGTGTGGATGCAAAGAGTTCAGCAGAGTCAGTGTGTGCGCGCGTGTGTGCGTGCGTGTGTTTGTGCCCACCATTGTTTATGTGTGACAGTTTGTGTGGGTATACTGGCAGGGAATATGTCTGCTTCTGTATGACCGTGTGCTCTAGTTTTCAAGATGTGTGTGTCTGTTTGTGTGTATGTGTGTTTGTGCATGTGTCAGTGTGTGTGTGTGCCAAGGCTGCTGGAGGCACCCCTGCCTGCATCATCATCTCATTGTCTCTCTGCCAGTCACTGCAGGTAAACACAGGCTATGGTTGTATACACCTCACACACATCAGGAGTAATGAAGTGTGTGAACTGTTAGGCAGGAACAGCAGGTATCAATCACCGGGTGGGAGCACAAGGGGAGAGAACACACACACACACACACACACACACACACACACACACACACACACACGCAAACAATATGTACAGTCTTGACAGTGTCAGCACTTGAGCTAATGGGCAAACAGATAATCACTTGCAAAAATGTCAGTGCCTACTTATTAGTGAATTTCTTTAGAAGGCTTGTCAATAGAGGAGACTAGGTGATGGATCGACAGCAGCAGAACAAGTCCCTGGATCCCACCCACCAAGGACCGCCCTCTCACTTAGCACCTCCACAGTAATCAAAAAGCATACCTACGCATGAAGGTCCTCAAAGCAAATCACTAAGAGCCATAGCTTGTAATACCATCCATTTCAGTTCAGGCCCATTCCAACAGCTGGCCAGGCCTGTCGACAAGTGGCATGCCCGCCGAGACAATGTGGACACGGATCTGAGCGTCTCATTGAATTGTCTTGGTTGAGATTATGTTTATTTGAGCCGGGTGTGAGGCAAAACGCCTGTCGCCTCCTGTTAGCCCACTCCAGTCTGAGGGCCATAACCAGCACGACGTACCCTTAAGAAGACTGTCTGTCTGTGTAGACCAAAGAACACCCTGTCTCTCTCTCTTGTTTCTTAAGCCATCCTCTGATTGTCTGCGGCTTCCTATTAGTTGGTAATGTAACATACAGTATTTCCATTTGTTTAATGTGGCCTTCTATCCAATGACTTTCTGAGAACCAAAGTACTCCAAGCACATTTTTGATCATTAGCATAAGTACAAAGATTGCTTAAACACAGCGGAATATTGGTTTGACTGTTACACTTAATTGCTTCATGAGAAGTAAGAATTTAGAATCCTAGGAAAGCCAAATCCAAAAAGGATATCTCATTAGTGTCTCTTGTTTTCTCCTAGGCACAAAGGATACATTTGTGATACTTACAGTAAATGAGGCTTTGAGCTTTGTCTTACCTCTCAAAATCTCCCCAGGAGAAATAGTGACATATAGTCTCACATTTGCCTTAAACTGAGCAGTAAAGGAATTCTTAGAATTGTTTCTAATAAGTCTCATTTGTATCTCCAAGTATTTGACAAGCATTGTTTTTATCAACGCTCATCCAAGTCTCAAAACCAACTTCTCTTTTACTTCCCTTCTTTTGCTGCTAAGAGGCCTTTAGGAACAAGAAGTCAGAAACAAACGATCACAAATGAGACAAAATTAAGAACAAATGTACTGCTCCTATTCTATGAGACATAGCATGTTTACTCTGGGAAGTTTCTTTCCAAGCCAAAAGTGTTCATTATTTTATATGT
Source organism: Galaxias brevipinnis (assembly GCA_036023535.2). Lineage (NCBI taxonomy): Eukaryota > Metazoa > Chordata > Actinopteri > Galaxiiformes > Galaxiidae > Galaxias > Galaxias brevipinnis. The sequence goes on along the minus strand of JAVQIZ010198571.1, from coordinate 16,875 downwards.
GGAAAATGTGCCTTAAAAAGGAAGTTGGTTCTTGATGCGCGGGTTTTTGTATGTTCACTGTTCATATAAAGTTTATTTGTTTGAATGTGTGTGTGTGTGTATGCGTGCATGTGTGTGTATAGCTTGTAGCCTATTTTCTTTGTGTTTACCTGTCAAGTCATTTAGACGTCTAGATGGAAGCTTTGGATGCAGAAAGAGTATGAGAGACCTAAGCGTGAGCCCACTCCTTTTCCATGTCCTATATCCTGTTTCTCTGACAGCTAAGCATTGCCCTCAGGCTCCCATCCACTACACAGAAACACCTAACAAACACATAATGACAAACAACAAAGTTGAAATGTAATACAAGGGTTGAGTATTCTAATGCTGTTCACTGTTGTTTCAGGACCCTGCTGCACCAGTCTTTGTTTGGTCTGTTTCCTTGTTCTTATTTCTCTATATATTGTTTTATATGAGAGAGAGAGAGAGAGAGAGAGAGAGAGAGAGAGAGAGAGAGAGAGACACACACACACACACACATACACACCTTTCTTTATTATTCAATCAAGCTCACCAAAACAGCATCTTCACTAAAATTGTTCCATTGCAATTGTCCCTCCTAATAAAACAACGTATGAATACTTTCATATTCCACATATAGAGGACTATAGGATTTCAAAATAAAGTCATTAAAATATCATCCCAAAAAATTTGCTTCAGATTTTTTTACATATTCTGGAAAAGCACAAACGACAGAAATATGCTTATATACTGTTCATCCAATGGTAGCAATATCTCCGTTAGGGATGATACAATTATCTGTTGTTATCTAAAGGGAGGATTTTTGAGCAAAAATGGCAGTTTTTCCTTTTTCTAACAAGCAGCACTTTCATATTAGATCCACTCCAGCTACTTTGTTCCAGCCATGAGAGGTGGGGGTACAGGGGGTGTTGAACCAGGCCCAGGTCCCGACTCATCATGAGACCTTCCTGGCAAGTGACCAGGACCAATTCCCTCTTGCTCTGATTGTCATCCTTACAAATTGCCTATTTGATGATTTACCTCACTCTAAATCTCTTTCCATGTCCCTCTCAGTTTGACTGTCTACTCCCACTACCGTCACCACCCTCTCGTTCGCTGGGTCTGATTTGAACAAGTCCAGAGTGATTTAAATATGGATCCATCATAACCCTATTTGCCCTGGGTTCCAGACGGGCTGAAAGCCCAACAAAATGAGATTGCTTAGAAGAGGTGAGAGGACAATCCGGTATAATTAAAGAAAGGGATGGGATGAGAGATGAATACAATGGAGGTGGAACAATAGCTGTGTTTGCTCACTGCTGGGGCGTGATTACAGCTCTGATTATAGAACTAGAAGAAGGTATAATGAGGTGTGAGAGAGAGAGAGAGAGAGAGAGAGAGAGAGAGAGAGAGAAAGAGAGAGAGAACAAGAATGAGCAAGAGAGAGAGCAACATAGAGAGCGAGAGAAATAGAAAGAAAGCTCCACTGACATGTTCGTCAACAGCAGCAGCAGATGCTTTCACAGTGTGGGTTGTGTGTATTGGGCAGCATCTTTCAATGTGCCATCCATCTCATTTGCTTCTCACCCTCTTCCTCTGCTCACACACTATTTCTTGGCTTGAGCTGAAACGTAGAAAGCCAAAGCGCGGTGGTGGCTTTTAGGCAGCGCTGTGCCCTGAAGAGGAGCTGCTTCAACACTCCCTCCTGTCGCGTATGGCGTAGATCTGAAAGAAATTGCACTATGGCTAACATGTTGAACAGCCAGAGGAAGCTTTATAGAAATGTCCAACGCGGTTCTGAAGGAACGGGTCCAATCAAAAGAGATTATTTAGTAACCATACATGTCCGTACTGTATGTTCTCTTAAGTATCACAACCTCGTAGTCGGGGTTTGACTGAGGTAAGCTCTAATGAACAGGTCCATACCGAGGGTACATCTGAGTATTCATTCCTCCATCAGCAGTAAGACGTCAGGCGTCGTCTCAATAATTCTGGTTCAGTCGCTTAGCTTCGCCTTGCAAAAGCTTTTTAATTTAGTCCTGAACGCCATTCACGTTGGTAAGCCACAACATTTGAACCAATTTTAGTAGTTTAAAATTATACTTCTATGTCAAATTCCCTTTTTCATTTCACATCACTGTAATTTAGTAGGCTTTAACCAGAGCATGGTATACATTGAAGCTTTTTGGGTCTGCTATTCTTGGAGAAACAGAGTTACAGTTACAGCTTGTCCATGATATATACGTGAGCATTGCAGACCAAAGTAAACAATGGCAATTATATGATCACTATTTCTTCAAGCTTGGGCTTCTCTAACATTGATAGACAGAATAATAATACTGTGATATTAAAACAAGACTGCCATCTAGTGTACATTTTTTAAACAGACACGCTATCACAAACTCCAAAACCTGATCCCTTCATAGAATGATAAAATGTTTTGTTAGCAGACAATATGCCTACAGTATAAATATCGAAAGCCAATTACTGCTTCAGTAGTTTCTTGGCAACTATAGTGGCCACATTCCTAGCAAACACTTCAATACCACACAACCATCCATTACATTGGTCTGACTGCTTTCTCATATCGCACAACAGCCCTGGGAGCCCATGAGTTGTCTGTTCCAGCTCTGTGTTATCCTGCAAGACATGCTAGAGAATACCTAAGGAGCCAAGAATACCCCCCCACACCCCCCCACACACACACACCTACACACAAAAATAAATAAAACTGTCTATACAGAAATACACTAGACCCAATACACGGATAGACAGACACACACACGCCTCAATCTCACTTCCAAACCTGAGAAGAGGGTTCTTAGTGGTAGTCATACTGTAAAGAAGAATCTATTATAGAGCTTAAGCACCTTAAGTATGTGTGGATGAGTCTGTCAGCTAAGCTAATGGGTAATGTAGTGTAAATAATACCAGACGATCGTAAGGATTAATCCCTCCCATCTCAAATAGGCATCAGACTGATGAGAAGAACCTGGGCAACAATACTAACTATCCATTAAGCGAAGAGAGAGGATTATTAAGACTTAAGGCAGGCTTGTCACCATGTTCAGCTGATGTATAATACTTGGTATGCTCTATTATCATTCAAAATGTTTAAGTCCTCAGTGAGGTCTACTGCCACGCTGCAGCTTAGCACTCGAGTCATTTCTCAATGTTAATTGATTTGTAGAAGAGCTTCTATTCTAAAGGAGCTCAGCGCTATACTAATTGTCTATTTGGTGATAGGAGCCTCACAGCTACACTGTCTGGTAGAAACACTAGTTGGGTGTTAATTAATGCATCTGAAAAGTCCATGATGTAATATTGATATGCTAGGAAACATTATATATATACAACACGAAAGCTCACAAAAACTGACTTAGAATTTGTCAATATTGTGGACAAACCATGGTAGTTGTAATGTGGATTGAGTGTCTTTGCCTTTTCTACCAAATTAAAACACATCATAATGGGAAACGATTATCCTTTGCGGTAAACAGTTTCAACTAGTTCCAGTTGGAAGAGACAGTGGAAATTGACCACAAATTGTCCCAAAAAAGAAAACAGTAAAAACCGGCAGAAACATAAGAGCATCGAGGACCTTTGCAAGTGCAATTAATAAAGGAGGGTAGAAGCCTGAAGGAGCAAAAGCATTATGTGGCCGAGGAATATCTGAAGGCCCAACCAGGCCAGCAATGCCATCAGCAACCTAGCCACCTTTCAATGCTGGTTTTGCCTCCCCTGAGCACCGCACAGGCACTTTCAAGTGTAGCCCACAAACAGCCTCCTTTGCTGCTCATTTACAAGTAAAAGTGCCACAGACGGTGAGTGGTGAACGAGGAGGACTGATCAGATCAAAGTTAATGATACCCATCGTCTCAACCAGCAGTTCCCTGCCAAGTGGATTAACATTGCAATTATGGATGAAACATCTCAGGCCTGTAGGAAACTTTCAGTACACCTTATGATTTTTAAATTGTTATATTTACACAATTTTTTATAATAATAATAATAATTTATTTCCATAAAATAGTTTCTTAGCCTAGACATGAACGCATTTTCTCACCACATGAGGGATACCCGGACTGCTTTCTGTGAAGGCAAATGCAAGGCTGTGTCTGGAAGCCTCGAGGTTTAAGTCAATAAACTTCACATCCCCGTGTGATGAGTAAAGACCAGACTGATTCAAGATGTCACGAGGGCCAAATATCTCTCTGATAGCCTGAGAGGCCCTCTCTGATCCGGCAGCAGAGTGATATTTCAGAGACTCAGCTCAGAGAGTTAGAGCAGGTCCTTTTCCAAACTCAGAATTTCAATGAATCTTGGCTGCTCCCCTGTGCTTTGTGATGGGGGGCTGGTTGGGTTAAGTGTGTGTATGTGTGTGTGTGTGTGTGTGTGTGTGTGTGTGTGTATCTGTGTGCGTGTGCGTGTGGAGGGGGTCTTTGACAGGCACTCAGATGGCATACAAGGTCTCAGGGAGACAGGGCAGAAAACCTGGAAATACTTCAAACCAGACACTACAGGGACGAGGAGAGGACAGGATAGGGAGAGGAGTCTCAGTCTTTCAGATTCCTCAACATTAGCAGACTATGAATTGAAATGTACTTTGACAGTAGGCTACTAATCCACCACCGTGCAATTTTCAGTGAAGGATAATGAAAATGGAAAACTGTCTCCAATTTGTCAAGTGTAAAGGTGTGGGAAAAAAGTCAATCAAACACAGCACAAATATTGTAGTCTGATTGATTTGGCACAAACACCCGACTGGCAGTGACGTTTGTGCCACCACCCCCCACCCCCATTCAATTCATTAGCGTTTCCATTCTTAGGTCAAATTAACAGAGGTCAAATGTCAACCCCTAGAATCCTTCGGTCACACCCATTCCTGAGTCTAGCCTGAGCAGACAGAAAAAAACATCCACCTGGGCCATGAGGTGTGTGTGTGTGTGTGTGGGGGGGGTTTCATTGGCTCTCTGACACACTGCTACCAGGAAACACGTCATAGTAATGGAATTTGAATAGATCATCAAAGTGTTCATTGGTAAACAGGGAGTACAATGGGTAATGCAGTGGAGGAGCCAGGTGGAGTGAGCTAGAGGAGATGTCGGGACACGGTCACAATGCCAACACCAGCAGGGTTTAATCACCCAACGTAATAACAGTTTGGAGTGTGGAATTTGGACCTAATAAAAATAACGTCTCTGTGGTAAAACTCCCCAAGCAGCAAGTCTGTTTTGGTAGGCTATAATTGAGCACCATTAGGTTAACCTGCTTGGCATGGCTGAAGGTGGACACTGTAAACATTGACAACTTATGTCTGTGGTTGTAACAAAAAAAAAACTTGCTGGTATCACATTTACTGTGTCATTTCTTTTAGATATACATAAATTGGCTCCTAAGGGGATCTCAGCAGCAGGTATTAGTGGAGGAGGCTTTGAGCCAGCACAAAGCTCCTCATTATTCCTAATTTATTTGCTACTCAAATTGTCTTAGCTTTTTCTTACGAGAGGTTTGCAATAACACAATTATTAAATACAGCCGTCTATGTGTTATTCATTAAATACAGATTTTTTTAACAGTGTAGATACACACTTTTAAACAACATTCGAGTTGGATTTGGACCGGTCCCCACAAAAAGCACGTATTGCCTTTGCTCTTGCACATTGTTGCAGACCTGCTATCCATTAACCCTTTCCCTCATGTTTATTAGCAAAGATGGGATCCGACTGTTCTCCAGCTGCTAGACCACTCCCGGCTATGCCAGGCTGCCTATCCCATGCAGCAGGACACAACCAGGCCTGCCAGCTTAACATACATTATTTATTTAGACTGCTGAGAAGACAGAAGCACCACCACTGAGAGAGGAGAAACTGGAATAAAATTAACAACCAAACTGTATATAGTATACACAAACACATAACAAAATAGATTAGTGGGACAAGTCATGTTACAGAAAACTAAATTATAATGTTCAGCTGTTGCTCTTCCTATTCCCCCCTTAGTTAGTCACTATCAACACCGTTAAAGTGACGTTGTCAGCCTACGCGTGACCCAACTGACGTGAGTCACTTTTCCAACAGCAATACAGTACGGTGAGGCACTGGAGTCAGTCACCATCTCTGGAACAATCAAGGTACTATTATCTGGCAGGGATGGAGTAGCCTGCATTGGCCACCACTGCTGCACACTCCATAGGGGTAGTTTGTGTTGTGGAGAATAAAGGCCAAGACAGCACCACAGGCCCAGCTCAATTTGGCCCACCAACTGAACCCAAATGTATAAACCCAAATGCAATTAGTCGCTTTTGCGTAAGCAAGTCTGGCCTGTGCCATGAACACTGCTTCACAGAGTGTGGGCCATTGGCCTGCTAATAAGTAATTAGCCATTGAATGTCTGGAATTAATAGCAGGCCATGGGAGGGAACATCATGGGGTGTTTATTGAATTGGAGAATTACTCATGCACTCTTCCAGGAGCTATGTCTTTCAGGGGAGTAGGAATGACACTCTGTAAAGACCCTGTGAGCTTTCTTGACAGGAAAATACAAAGGTACACTAACACTAAGAATAATTTGGGTTCCATTGCTACGTTTAATTCTATTAAAAATTGAATACACTACAGTACAGGCTACCCTAAGCGTAGGTTGGCCGAAAGAGTTTAATCTTAGAAAATGCCTGAATTATCATTTTCATTCAAATATCATTTCTTTAGCTTTTTTTTTTTTTTTACCTTTTGTCTTTTCATTTTATGTATTATTTCTATAATAGGATGATAAACTAAACAACAAGTGGTATTCTTGTTTTGGCTTTTCTGTAGTCCCCCAGTGTAAGCAATTTCAATGTTTACAGACACTCAAAACAGACGACCTGCACGCTCGGCCGAAAAAGTGCACAGGCCGTAACTTGCATCAGGGCTACAAAGTGCCCTGAAGTCTTGGAATCAAACTGAGAAAAAACACGTAAGGATTTCCACTCCGTAACTACAACTTCTTTGATAAATATTTAAGGGGGAACCCTGGTTAAAAACTGACCCACTGACTTACGCCAGACAGTTCGACGCATCGAGTCAGACAGAGAGCTCACCTGTATTGACACCAGCTGCAATGTGGGGCGGTGGCGATAACCACGCCTGCGTACTCAGTAGTGCTCCAACAATACCTAGAAGAGCACACGCTATTGGACGGATTGTGTCGTCTACCTTCAGTACTACTTCGCAAAAACTCTCACAAATAAGGATTATAATTGTGTTATTGTAAACATAAAAGGCCTGCGGTATGTTATTGAATCCCAATTAGCTTGGATTATTTTGTTCAGTTGAAGAAAGTGAAGTGGTTAAGAAATTGCTTATGATGAGGGACCGTCTGGCAGCCTTGACAGCCGTAAGTATCTTTACACAAACGATGTGAAAACACTATAAACATGAAAGTAAAACTTTCATGAATGTTACATTGTTAGACTTATTGAGTCACAAGTGCCATGGTTTATATATATTTTATAAAGCTCATTACGTTTTCCGTTGTACTTAGTGTAACGCTGCCTCGTTTATAGCTAGCTCTACCCGCGCCATGCCTCCGCTCCTCTCCAGGCCATTTTTGCACCTACACAAATCTATGATTGCTGAAAGACGTATCCGCTCTTCATATGGGTCGTTTTAACTCACCTGAGATAGCGCAACAAAGCTGTTCGAACGCTTCTCAAAAGTAACTAAATTGTGTTATTTGCAGAACACCAACTATGCAGCGGATGTTACTGTCACACCGGAGAGTAATATCCACATGGAAGGATTTTTCAAAATGGTATGGAATTCTGAAGAAAGTTTATGCATATGAATTAGCATGCTTTTCATGATAGAGCTGTGTTTCCTTGGACCTTTCTTCTTTCTATTACCATACCTTATTTACTCTGTCGAGGAAAAAGGCATTAATACTATACCCATGTCCTTATTATGAGAACTGGTTGAACTAATTATGTTAATTAAATATAGAAATTAAAATTCAATGACATAAAGTGTGTTTTTTGTAATATGGCAGGTGGAGGAAGTACGAGCCCTCGTTGGGAAGATCTCCTCTCAGGTTGAAGAGGTGGGGAAGAAGCACAGTGCCATTCTCAGCGCCCCCAACCCTGAGCAGCGTGAGTACGGCCTCTAGCCTGACTCACTCAAGGGGGCATGGGAAATGCTCATGAAGTCAATGTATACTACTAGTTATGTAACAGAGGATTATACTTATTATAGTTTTATAGGATTATAGTTATATCTCCAATTAGCTTTTTTAAACCACTGCCTACAGTTGCTCACTAGGCAGATAATCCATAATGAATTCAAATGTGGTCCACAAGTGTGGTGGTGACCAATAACCATTTCCATAGTCTTAGCATAATATTTGGCTTAGCTTTGTTAGAATCAAGGGATGCCCAGACCCTGTGCTATTCTGATTTCTATTGCTGGCTACTATCTGGCTAGCTGGTTTAAACACACAGCAGGGGTTCTGCACTCTCACGTGACATTTGTCTTCTAAAATGGATGCGTCCTCCAGGTCTTATTTGATTGTATTGCACTGTACTAGTCCACTACCTCACCAAGCAATTACTTTGTGTTGTTGTATCAATACTAGTCAAGCGCAACCTTTCCAATCTCTTAGTAGGCGTTAGATCTCACACAGCAGCAATGTTTTTTATACTATGTGGTGATCTAGCTCAGGAAAAGCATCTAGGTTTTCCTGATAATAGAGGAATGTATGACAGCAGTTACTCTATTAAGTAGCCCTCGATTTGAGATCAACTGGTTTAATATACACCATGGCACATCAACCGAACACACACACACGCACACACTCACAATCATGCATAGGCATACAGGAGTGACAATACTTTTTCCTGATTTTAAACATTTTGGCCATTATTTTGAATGACCAATGGGGCAGGCCGAAACTACAGTCCGCTCATTATCTGACCACAAACACATACAGTGCAGAAGGTAACAGTAAACTTCAGCTGTATGAGACATCTCGTTTTAGTAATTTAGTGCTAGGAAAATCGTTCTTCAAATTCTGACCAAAGCTCTGCAGTGAGATGTTGCTCTAGTTCTCAATTGTGGATGTTTTTATCTGAGTTGAAAGATATTCCTTTTTTAAGCGGTAAGAAAGATTTGAGAACTCAAACTTTGTTATTATTTTAATAAACATTTATCTAACCTGATAGTGCCATTGTGATTAAAATGTATTTTGCTAGACAGACCTGGCCATTGAGGCAGCAGTACAAAAACCCCAAGTGGCATACAGACAACATCCATACAAAATATGCAATTAGAAAAGCTAAAAAGAAATCACTTTACGAAGCATTTGCAGTTTTTAAAGATTCAGCCTCCAGTTATCCCTGCTCTTTTGTGGTTATTATTTTGTTTACACAATTTCAACTGAATTATTGTAGTTCCTTGACTATTCCTTATAATGTTTAACAATTAAGCTACAATAGTTTAGTTTCACGTCAGTAGATAGAGGCAGTATCAAAGACTACATTTGTTAGATCAACATCACTCAATATGATAGATCAAAATGCAGCGATACATTAACAGTTTCACATGTAGATGCTTGTGTAATGTTTGCTGATTAATCCAATATACTGGGTTTGTATGTGCCCAGTGAATGAGAACCATAGGATGATTCCACTACAGTATAATGATTTACCTCTGTCTCTCTTTCTCAGGGACCAAAGATGAGCTGGAGCACCTTACAAATGATATCAGGAGTAACGCCAACGCCGTACGGGCCAAATTAAAAAGTGTGTATTGATTTGAATGGTCCTTGTCAGAGTTTTGGTCATATGTATTGCATGAGGATCAGGCTAAACTGAGTGGAAAAGAGCACTTCCTGATTTTTGGCAAAAAGGTGAAGTCCATGTCAATTTGACTTGCAAATTAGCTGAAATGGAAAGGTACTTTTGAGCTCCCCTTATTACTGTTGTGAAAAAACGGGCCTGGAAACATCTGACCCTTCCCCCCTCTACTTACAATAGTGATAAAACATCAACTGCCAGCAGCATGGAGTGTTTACCTATCAAACTGCCTCTGTGTGCTTGTGCATAATGTTGATAGAGGGCCCTGTTTATGTTAGTGTGTGTGCGTGCGTGCGTGCGTGCGTGCGTGCGTGCGTGCGTGTTCATATTCACAATGTGTAACATACTGTGTTTTTTTTCAGCCATGCAAGACAGTCTGTCCCAAGATGAAAATGCAAACAGTGCCTCAGTAGATCAGCGCATTCAGAAGAACCAGGTACAAAGTTTCCCAAGATTAAATCCATTATATACATTGATGCCATGGATTACTAATTGTTCTGATTTTGTCTGGCCTCCGCTATGTCTAACTTTCCTGTTTTTAGTATGCCAACCTGACCAGGTGGTTTGTGGATGTCATGACTGGGTACAATGAGACACAGATGCGGTTCAGGGAGAAATCTATAGCACGACTTCAGAGGCAGCTGGAAATCAGTGAGTGGACACACACAGGCACACACAGACATAATCTGCACTCCCAATGCTTAGTGTTGGATCATGCAATTGCGGTCTCTTTTGTCTCCAGCTTCTCATGCCACTTGTAGTGCTCTTAGGTGATGATAAAGCTGGGAAGCCCTAGCCCCTCCCACACAGAGCTGAAAGGCGAGCTCGCAACAGGAGATACCCGTGTTAGTGTTGCCACAGCAACGATTGCCTGAGGTTGTCAGGGGGAGGGTGACTAGCCAAAGCCAATGTTCTCTTGCGGTGTAACAATGGGGAATGTTTGCACTGTTAACTTGGTCGTGACTTGCCTAATGTTTTGGATGATAATCAGTCCACAACCATAACAAATAAAAGTAAATAATAAATAAAGACATAGAATGTGTTTGTTAATACATAAATAAGTTACGTTATGATTAGCTGCTTAATGAAATGGCAAGGTGCAGTAATTACTTAATTGTATTGATATAAAATTATTCCCGCTCATTTTGCAGCAGGCAAAGTAACTACAGAGGAAGAGCTGGAGGAGATTTTGCTGAGTAACAACCCTTCCATCTTCACCTCCGATGTTAGTGTCTCCTCATTGCAGTACACCATACAATGTCGGTCATAAACACTCATCGACACACTCACTTTTTCATTGCTCTTCTATATCTAGAGCATTCTTTGTCTCATCAACTCTCTTGATTGAACAACACAGATTGCATTTCTGTCAAAATGTCACCAGACCAACAAGTGCTCCTAAATTCCCTGTTAAAAAAGGCATGAGGTTAATGAAGATGCTCGCCCCCAGATCGTGCTGGACGCTCGTGTCACGCGGCAGGCCCTGGATGAGATCGAGTCTCGCCACGAGGACATCATGCGCCTTGAGTCCAGCATCAGAGAGCTGCACGAGATGTTTGTCGACATAGCTATGCTGGTGCAGTCCCAGGTCAGAGGTTCAAGACGTTAACGCTGAAATGAAAAGGAGTGTTTTGGTATTTTCATCCGCGAGTGCTACGATGCTATTGATTTGTAAAAAAAAAAGAAATTGATTTTTATTAAGTTAGCTGATTCACTGGTAAAAGGTTGTGAACTTGTTGACAGCTTGTTGGTTACTTATGCTCCTGTATCATCTGCCTCTGATTCGACTGCAAGTACACTCAAAGGTTCTGTAGAAATGCATGGTTGCTCGTCACCTGTCATCTGTTTATCGGGCTATGTCTGTTTCATCCACCAGGGGGAGATGCTGAATAACATAGAGCAGAACGTGAGTAACGCCACAGAGTACGTGGCCTCAGCCAAAGGGGAGACCAAGAAGGCTGTGCGCTACCAGAAGAGTGCGCGCAGGGTAAGGCTGCTCCCTAGTTTCCCCAGACTGTTCAAGACCACCCAGCCCAGTCCTGCTACTTGTCCTACTACTACTGATCCTACTACTACGGCATCCACTACGGACCAGACACCAGATCTGCCTGAGGGCCTGGGAGTAGCTCAGATATCACTGTGATCCACTGTCCTACTCCAAGTCAGCCAACCGACTTTATGGCTGCGAAGCCAATATCACACTCGTCCTGACAGATTAACGGGGCTGGCGGGTAATCGCCTTGCGCTGAATCGGGCCGTCCGTCTTAATAGGACAGAGGAGATAGGATCAGACTGTGTGGAGATCCCCTACTGTAGATGAGAATCCTGCCTGCGAGTGATTTACATGTATCCCTGACTGCCTGTTGAAGGTTGTCACTGTGTGTATGTGCATGTTTACGTGAGGATGTAAAGACTTGTTGGAAATAAATACAAATAAAAAGCTTCAATCACGCAGAATATGGTTCGCATGTTTTCACTCACTAATCAAGAACCGATTCATTCAGGAAATCTTTTTAGTATTTATTTTTTACATACATTGTTTACATTTGTGTCTTGCGGCTTGTGTCAACTCCTAACCATTGTCCTTTTTGTTTGTCTCCGGCAGAAGTATGTCATAATTGCCCTAATTCTTCTGGTGGTGCTGGCTATAATTGCACTAGCGGTGGGTTTGTCTGTGGGACTGCCTCAACCACTGCCTCGGCCATAGGTAACAATGAACTGCCCACACCGCAAACCTTACTGCTTACTTTCTCACTAACTCTTTTAAACTCTTTATTGTGTAGCATTTATGAACTTTGCAGCCGATTTTGAATTTACATCATTTTTTTCTTTTTTTTTTTGACTACCTGCCCCCTCTTCCACCACCACAAGCTATAGATACTTTATCTCAAGACTTGGCTCGCTGGTACTACCATTATCCTGTTCCTAACCATTGGGCACAATCTGTCCCGAAAAATGCATCCCAGAAATATCTGTCCTTGTAAAAAAAGCCAAACCTCGTCTTTTTCCGGAGCCCACAAGCATTAAATTTGCATCTATTGGACTAGTCCAGCAAGTCTGCTCTGAATGAATCCAAGACCTTTGACTTGAGGTACTTACTTACAACAAGGGCCGTGGATTACATATGAACACTGACCCCTGCACCTACACCAACCACCAGAAGAAGGTGCTGTAACTCCTCACATGCTCCAGAACACTGGCTTGGAACAGCCAGCCTGCACATCATCAGGACAGACATCTTTTAGAAAAATAATATCAAGTTATATTGACATTTGCACACAATATATAGTCTTCAGTTCACTGGTGCCTCGGGTGTTCTTTTGACTCTTTCACTGTTGTATCTTTATGCTACTCCAACCTTTGAAAGAGTCGTTTTGAAAGAGTACTGAATGACTGACTCCTCACTCACATTCTCCACTGCAGTTCTGTCTATAGATTTAGTAAGCTACTGAATGTTCCAGCTGAATTATATTAGAATATTTTTAGTTTTTAGATATAATAGATTTACAGTACTTTGTTTTGTATGTTTTATTTATTCAATTGTATAGTAATTGAACAGCTCTGATAATGATCATGTAAAATGACACTAGTGACTGACTGTTTGCAGAGTGTGCAAATAACTGATATGGAATCTGCTCCTTTTGACTTTTTGTACAATGTAGCCTCTTTGACAAATATCTCATATTGAGAGTTGCAGTTAGACCAATGTGGACATGGTGGTTTAAATACCGGATTTAACCACAGCACTTATTGTTTGTATAGGTATGTCATTTTAAACAGGGAAGACTTTGTAGGTTATATAAGGGGATTTGTTTAGAGCCTGAAAACAAATGGCCAGATTGAGCTCCTGTCAATTCTGCCACTCTGCAAGAGATGATGTTACTTGTCTGTTGTGAATCCAGCTGAATTGTCTTAAGGTCTTCATGGGGTACCTTTTGTTACACTATGTGCAGAAAATAAAGAGAAATAGAGATTATTTTGACTGTAATCGCAATGATAATGTTCAGTATATTATCCTTTTATAATACTGTTTCAAGACAAAATAATACATTGTGTTGCTATGACTACAGTTCTCTCTGTATTCAAAGTGTCGTTGGATTGTGAGCCAGCTCCTAATTTTATTTTCCTTCACCATCTGGGCTTTAGCCATTGGCCAGGCCTCAGAGCCAGAACTGAACGTGCTGTTTACCTGATTTTTCCTTCCACTTCCTCTTTCCATGGTGCATATCCACCCTGTGATGAAAGTTCCAGTGTGTCTCCATCCCACATTCACAGCTCAGGAGGTGGGGAGGTATTTTTAGTGTCTTACAGCCTTGAATTGGAGAGTGGACCATCGCCAGAAAATATGAAACCAAGTCAACACTATTCATAGAAACCTCCACATCCTGTCTCTCTTCTCAAACCTGGCTGGGTGTCTGTCCTCGGACAGGGCGGTGTCTGCAGTCTTTGTGATGTAGTTTGAAGGTGTGGAGATTCTCCCAGACTACCTTGACCCTGTTAATGACAACCCCATTAATCGGTTTATTAATCGATTGACTCACTGAGTTTATTCTGGATTATGGGTCCTGTGCATTTGTGAGTTTATTCACATTGATAATATCAAAACATTGATATATCCTTCAAAAAAAAAATCTTGACTGATTTAGACATTGAGACAAGTGAGAGTTGACACTGTCCCCAGTGGTCCTAATGATAGGTGAGAGACCCCACCAGATTGGTATTTATGTACCCCCTTACAGCTCTCTTTTCTCTCCACAATCTGTGTGCCAGTCGGCCATATGGCCACACCGCAAGCAGTCTTCGTGGGCCAGGACATTACGATTTCTACATCACACACTTCTAGCAGCTTTCACTAGACAATTCCTGTCAACAACATGCTGGACACGGGCGCGTGCGCACATTCTCTCGCTTTCTCTCACTCACAAAGCGCAAAAGCACTCTGTAAATTGGAGCCATGGAAACCACAGCGCTTGCTGTGCTGTCTCGAGATGTGACACGTTCCCACATACACGCAAAAACAAATCAGTTTGTCCAGCATGGAAGGCCAGCCAAGATCAGCAGATTTTGTTGTCGAGTTTCATCCCAGCTGCCGTTGTTGTGTCTGTGATGGACAAGGCCATGGAGAACTTGGTCGCTGCCAACCACACCGACAGTGAGCAACGGGGGAGAAAACAACCGAGAGAAGAAATTAGACTGGAGAATGGAGGGAGATGAGAGCTGAATGCAACTCTACTCGGGTAAGAACTTTGTTGGCAAGTTTTCCAAATCGTAATTTTTTTTGTTGATGATGTTCTTGTAGTGTAGCAAGCCAATAGTCACACTAATGTACATGACAGTGATGTTGAATTCAATTAAAAGTGTTCCTTGCATTAGATTCCAAATACATATGAGTCACAGTTTATTTGAAAAAGTGCATGCTTCTTATTTTCCTCTTTCCTTTGATTGAATGGCAGGCAAAATACTCAAGCTAATTGGTATGTAATGTTGTCCTGGCAACCAAAGAGTAATCTCATGCTCAAGTGGGTCACACAATGCTCTGTCATGACGGTACTCTCTGAAACCTGGTTCAGTCTGGTCAATAGTGAGTGCTCTTAGGTAGAGCGCAGGTCATTGAGTGTGTGCTATTCGGTGTATCGGACCACATGTGGTGGAAAGGCGCATGTTAAAAAATTTACTCTAATTGTTTGTGTTACATTAGCATACAGAGTAGCATACAATTTGCCGATGGAGAATCAGGACTATGTCCACGGATAAAGACATCACTGCTCTATCTGTTGTGTCAAACGTGGGGAAGACATAGATGGTTTCACACACTGCTCAACTCCTACTCTTCCTCTGGAACCCGTTTGGGTGACAGAAGCTTGAAGACAGTAGTTTAAAAAGCTCAGTGAAGAGAGAGAGAGAGAGAGTGTGTGTGTGTGTGTGTGAGTGAGCGAGACAGAGAGAGAGAGAGATAGATAGCGATAGAGATGCAGAGCGAGCTGATGAATAACAATATAGACAAAAAATCACTTTTTAATTATACTCCAGTGTTGACCATATTTTTTCTACTTACAGGACACCGAAGCTGCAAACAGGACTGATGTTTTAATTCCATGCACGGATCTTCCCTGTTTAATGAAGGTAATCTTTGGGATGATCGAAGCAGAACGATTCAAAATTAGGACTTATTTGAATATGCCCAAGCAAATTTATGACATCGCAAATGTCTCTGTGGGACTGTGGGTATTGTATATTTTAATACCGGGAGGAAAGTGTATTGTCATTTTTAGCCGACAAGCCAACGTATATATTAACTTTAATTAGTATATAACTGTTTGCCTGGCTTACAAAAAGTTACAGGTATTTTGCTGATTGCTTCAGTGCTCCCATGCAACATTGTTAGACCTACTATGTAAGTCCAATTTATTTAAATTCACTCTTTGCTTCACACTCTTTGCTTCACATACTGTTTAATTGACCTGATGTGACAGCAATATTCTGCAATGGCTATTACTCCTTTGTATCACATAGTTCAACTTCTTCACAGTTGCTGTGTGCGTATGTGCTTGAGGGAGGAAAAGATAGTAACAGCCTGACTGTTTGGCATGGCAGTACAAAGTGTAAAATCAATGAACGCTATAAGGCAGAAGGACAGTTTTCATTGACAGATCAGACTGCCATCTAGTGTTTATAAACTATAGAAGGGAAACGGGACACAAGTGTCAACAGATTTGTTATTTCATACAATTGTTTTTTTATGCAAACCACCTATGTATTACATGTAACAATGTCTCACATGCTGACCATCATGTAGCCTCCACGAAGAAGCACGCACTCGACCTCTTCATTCTGAAGTCATGCCAAGCAACATGCTCAGTGCATTGTCATCCTAGTCTAATCCTTCTAATACCTCAGCAGTGTTAACCCTTTAACCCTACTGTAGTACGACACCCTGTACAGCTGCTCGCTGGCGTGTGTGTGTGTGTGTGTGTGTGTGTGTGTGTGTGTGTGTGTGTGTGTGTGTCCCCATTTGGACTTGAATAACTCCCCCGTGTTTTTCTCTT
>JAVQIZ010198548.1:0-14335 GCA_036023535.2 Galaxias brevipinnis | reverse complement strand
TGAGGAGAGGAGAGTGTAAAGCTAGTCCAGGCTGAGGAGAGGAGGGCGTAAAGCTAGCCCAGGCTGAGGAGAGGAGGGTGTAAAGCTAGCCCAGGCTGAGGAGAGGAGGGCGTAAAGCTAGCCCAGGCTGAGGAGAGGAGGGCATAAAGCTAGTCCAGGCTGAGGAGAGGAGAGTGTAAAGCTAGCCCAGGCTGAGGAGAGGAGAGTGTAAAGCTAGTCCAGGCTGAGGAGAGGAGGGCGTAAAGCTAGCCCAGGCTGAGGAGAGGAGGGCGTAAAGCTAGCCCAGGCTGAGGAGAGGAGGGCGTAAAGCTAGTCCAGGCTGAGGAGATTCAAATTGCTGTTATTTCCCGTCAAGCGCCCCATAACCCCCTTTCTTTTTGTTTGCGGTTTCAAAACCATTATGAAAAAAAATTGCCGATACCATCTCAGAGGAGAAGTCCATTTAACTTTTTGGAGCTCTTGCGGCCACAGGCTTGTCATTATTTATAAAAAAAAATGATGTATGTTATTTGTGCTTACAGCGTTTTTCAGGCGTCTGACTCTTAAGACCGTATTTCCTTTTGTTTTCAGTCTGTGGAAAGTCTGCCTTTTTTCTGAGGCAAGTTACTGCTTGACTGGCTGCCTGCTGCCGGGGGACTGACGAGAGTGTAGGGGGCAGAGCTCCACAGGAGTGTAGGTTGAGTTACTTGCTGTGCACAGCTTTAGTATTTGAACTAAACACGATCATGGCACAAAGAAACGCAGGGATGCACAATGGACACACGCACACACACACACACACACACACACGCAGTGCAGTGCCGGTGCCGGTTCTCGTTGCGGAGGCGAGCTCCACGCGGTGCTTTGTTCCAGTGTTGGTGTTCGGGGGCCTTGTCTCAGCAGGAGCCGGAGGGGCCCGTAACGCACCAGCGTGTTCGTCTGCGTGACAGGAGCTGGAAAGCCTCTCTGTACTGCTGTCGGCTGTACAACAACCTACACTAGCCTGCTGGGCCCACCGCCATTATCACTCGCTCCCTCTCTCTCTCTCTCTCTCTCTCTCTCTCTCTTTCTCACTCTCCCGCTCTCTTTCTCCCTCTTTCTTTCTCTTGCTTGCTTTCTCTCTTTTCCTTTCTCTTTCGCTCTCCTTCTTTTGCTCCTCTGTCTCTGTTTTTCTGTCTTTTCCCCTTCTCTTTCTTGCTCTTTCTCCTCTCTCTTTCCCTCTCTTTCTCCTCTCTCTCTGTCTCTCTCTCTCAATCTTTCTCTCAGTCTGTTTCACACTGTTCGTTTGCACATGCTGTGTGTGTGTGTGTGTGTGTGTGTGTGTGTGTGTGTGTGTGTGTGAACACTGCGAGTTTGTCGTGTCTGCAAAGAGATGAGATGAAGGAACGTAAACAACGGCAGACGTTTTCATTTCTCACGAGCAGAAGAAGAGAGGGAGGATGAAGAGGGGATGAAGATGAGGCTTTAAAAACGCCATGAACCCGCTAGATTTGGCTCAGGAGGACTGGGCCTGACGACGGCCGCCATAATCTGCTCTGACACACAGAACATTAGCCCCTAACACATGGACACACACACACACACACACACACACACACTATTTCCTATGATTTCCCCTCCAATTCTTCTTAACTCTCTCTCTCTCTCTCTCTCTCTACCATTTGTATCTTTCTTTACCATTGTGTCTTTCGAACTCGCCTTTTTGTCAATCATCAATGACAGGCTGCAAATACTAAAGTTTAAGCCCAGTGTCGCTCTCCGCGGGCACTCTCATGCACTGTGACAATTTTTCGGTTCCTCCTACCATCCATATTCCTCCTCTCATCGCCAATGAATTACGTTCTAAATAAGGAGTCTTTATCTTCCCAACCTTGCTCTCCCGCTCCCCCTCGCTCCTCACCCTGGCTATTTTCTCTCCTGAGATGGCTCTTATTGATGCACAGCCATGCTCCTGTAACAACAAAAACATCTATAGACAGTTCCAGTTCTTTTATTCAGGCACCTCTTAAGTCCTCGTCAAAAGAGCATCTCGGCCCACTTCCTTGGCTTGGCCTTCCTTTTTTGCCAGACCTTCCAACGTAGCCTTCCCGCGCGCTGCTAGCTCTGCCCAGGGATACGACGCGAGAGCTCTGCTGTTCAGCCACGCTATGCTGTTTACCCGCTAGGCTCCCGAGAAGAGCACCACTTGTGCGTTGCCTGATGAAGGACTCGTGTGTGTGTGGAGACTGCACCTGCACGCCCTTCTTGGTTCATGATGAATTGATGAGGAGGAGGGTGCACTGCTGCGGGCACACACACACACTATGCTTTGTGTCCAGGTGACCTAGTGTTCTGAGTGTCAGTCGTCAAGGCTACGGTCTCGTCTCGATTCCTATTCTAAATAAGGAAGTGGCGCATCGTGTACTACCAGGATTGTTTGTTTTGCCGGGGAAACCTTGGCAAAATGGGTGATGGAGAAAAGGTTTGCAAAGTAAATCAAACAGTTAAGTTTCGTGTTCTCTCTGTTTCTCACCCTCTATTTCTCTCTCTCTATTCCTCTCCCTCTCTCTCTCTCTCTTTCAGCACGAGTAGAGGGCCCCAGCACACCAGCTTGCCCGTCTTAACACGATATTGACTGTGGAACAACCTACACCAGCCTGCTGGGTCCACTGCTGTCTCTCCTTCTCTCTCCCTCCCTCGCTCTCTCTCTCTCTCTCTCACTCTCTCTCTCTATATATACAGAATATATGTATATATATCTGTCTGTCTGTCTGTCTGTCTGTATGTCTGTCTGTCTCTCTCTCCCTCTTCAACACATTTCTCTTCACAATGGGAAGGTCTAATCACGTCCTTATATTCCGCCACTAAGCAGGAGATCTTTGTCCTACTACAGCCACAGCAGGTAAAGCCGGTCCCTTCTGCATCGCTCTTATTAGCATCGACGGCCTGTAACACACTTCACTAGATTACAACAATCAGTCGTAGGCCACGAGCACGGGTTGCTATGGTAAAGTATACGCAGAAGAGGGGGAGAGGCACGAGGTCACCACAACAGCAGGGCACTCGTTTCCTGTTCAGCTCTTCCACATTCTCAGACAGCGTAACCACAACGGAGGGGAAACACCAGTTTACTTCCTGCCCGTTGAGGAAGTGGTGCGTGTGTGTGTCTGTGTGTGTGTGTGTGTGTGTGTGTGTCTGTGTGTGTGTGTGTGTGTGTGTGTGTGTGTGTGTGTGTGTGTGTGTGTGTGTGTGTGTGTGTGCGTGCGTGCGTGCGTGCGTGCGTGTGTGTTACAGGGGGGCGTGACCTCACAGCTACAGCTAGAGTATAAGAGTGGTTGTTATTGTTGGTGTTGGAGCTGTAGTGACACACAGGGTCAGGTACGTGATGCACAGCGTCCACTGAGCCCCACTGAAAAAAACAAACACGGGAACGAACACACACACACACACACACACACACACATACTATCGTTCTTTCTCTCTCTCTCTCTCTCTCTCTCTCTCTCTCTCTCTCTCTCTCTCTGTCTCTCTCCGTGTCCCCCACAGACACTGACACACATAGAGCAGCGAGGGGTCAGACTGATTATGGAGGAGGTGTTGGCTTGTATCCGGTGGTGTGTCTAAGTTTGTCTGGTATCTGGGTTGCAGGGAAGGTCAACTAATCCTATCACATCCAGCTACTATGGCATCTATCATGCCTGCGTGCGCACACACACACACACACACACACACACACACTAGGGAAGGATGGACTAAAAAAGTAAAGTAGTGAGCGAGGGTCAGGAGATTAAGAAGCACTCAAAATAAATTAGGCACATTCCTTTGATTTTTGTATATATATTTATCTTAAATATTGACCTTTTAGTGTATATATTTATCTCATGTCTCATGTTATTTTTCTCTTAAATCCTGAGGACGAAGCCTGAGCATTTTTATCATGTTTGTCTTTGTGCTGTCTGTAAAATTTGTGTTTTTAAAGGGATGGCATATTTAGTTTTATTTGCAAAACAAATCAAATAACAAATAAAGTAAACCTGTACCTCAGTATAGAGGTAAACCAGACCATTGGCACACGCTTAGGTGGTATCTTAAACGCCATAATGCTTTTCAAAACCATAAATTGATCCTTATACCTTACATCTAGTTTGTGATTCTTCAGATATTCATCTCAGAAGTGTGTTATTGCCCATCAGAAATATGGATCTGGCAGTGGGAGAGAGGAGGAGGGACTTTCATACCTCAACCATCGATTGGAAAAACCATCAATAGGAAAGAGAAAAATTTATATTTATTTCTTGAAATGTCAGGGAGGTGTCATTGAGGCATGGAGGAGAATGTGTGTGTGCGTTTGTGTTTGTCTTTGCGTGCCCGCGTGTTACGTCCCTTCAGCTATAGGGCTGATCTAGGGCGCCGAAGGCTTGAACACTTTCCAGAGAATGTGTGGTGGTGGTGAAATGTAGACACAATACACAACCAAGAGTGTAGAAATGAATGTATTTATTAGCAGGGACAAAGCAAAAGGATACCACGGCTACACGAACGGTACCAAATCAAAGAAACAAACAAAAGAGCTAAGCTGCCTATAACACGCTTTCTGTCAAAACTACATGGCGTGGCACCCGCTCCTAAACTAATGTTCCTAAACAGAGAATACACTAAGTGAAGTAAAATGTAAACCCACGGGTATCGTAACTAGCCGCGCTCCGTGAGAAAATAAAGCACAGTACCGCGTACAGGCAAAATAAAGGGATCAGAATTAACAAAAAACAAAACACAGTACCGAGTACTGGTCATACGGGGGAAGGGTAAAGAACAAAATAAACGCTGTTTATAATACACGATAAAAAAAAAAAACTACGGGGAAACCAAACAAAACCTATTTCTTACACAGAAACTATGGAAGGATCGAATGGGGAAATGCAAACAAACTGAATAGCACTCACTAACAAACAGACAGACGACACATCGGGATAAACCCTCTAGCCAACGAACTGAACACAAAACACCAAAAGACAGAACACCAAAGGCAGAACCCCAAAAGACAGAACCCCAAAAGGCAGAACGCCAAAAGACAGAACGCCAAAAGGCAGAACGCCAAAAGACAGAACGCCAAAAGACAGAACGCCAAAGACAGAACGCCAAAAGACAGAACACCAAAAGGCAGAACACCAAAAGACAGAACACCAAAGACAGAACACCAAAAGGCAGAACACCAAAAGGCAGAACACCAAAAGGCAGAACACCAAAAGACAGAACACCAAAAGGCAGAACACCAAAAGACAGAACACCAAAAGGCAGAACACCAAAGACAGAACACCAAAGACAGAACACCAAAGACAGAACAACAAAGACAGAACACCAAAGACAGAACACCAAAAGACAGAACACCAAAGAGAGAACACCAAAAGACAGAACACCAAAAGACAGAACACCAAAAGGATAAACCTTGTCTAAGAGAGCGAGCTCTAAGCACAAGTAACACACAGAATACGAATCTAATCTCACTCTGACGATACTGGCGGGGAGAAGGGTTTAAAACTGGACGGATCAGCTCCTGATTGGTCCGTCAACGGTTGATGAGGGGGAGTGAACCAACGGAAAGCGGGCGGCAAATCTGAATGAAGGGAATAGCGAAGGGAAAAACAGAAGGGAAGACAACATGCAAACACAAGTAACAATACAAACAATCCGGACACCAAAATATGGGTGGCCGTAACACTCCCACCCATAAGAGCAAGCCTCTGGACTTGTGAAAAAAACACTAACCTCCACATAGCGGCAGGCATGCTATACATAGAACGAAACATTCGATCACAGACACACAGAACAAAAAGAATACAGAACCATGATCAAGAACTTCAGCCATAACACCTATCCAAAACAACAAACTTTGATCAGGAGGTATGGCCTCGATACCTTGCAGGCTTAGGAGCATAGTCCTGGTGTGATACCAGCTGCTTTAAAGTGCGACAGGACGCGAGATGCTTGCCCTTGCCACCATCCCACTCTAGGGCACGGGAGACATCTTTCGTGCACAACCCAGCAGTTTCCTGAATGACAGCCACAGGTATGGGAGCAGCAGTAGAGGTGACAGGCCTCCCACAGGCTGGGAAGGCTTCCGGCCAGCTCTGGGCTGCAACTCCTGTTGCAGGCTGCCTTATTAAATCCAACGGCGACACACTGCCACTTAACATGGGGCACTGCACTGTAATGCCACGTGAAACAGTGCTCACTGAACCCACCACTCTGGGCAGACTTGTCGGCGGGGAACGTTTCAACACCGGACACTTACCGATCAAATGGCCCACCTTATTGACAATAAAAACTCTCGCGCCCCTCCATGGGACGCTGTGAGTAGGGGGCAGGTGGTGTGACAGACAAAGACAACGGCGCTCTCCAATCCGGCCGTAAAAGAAACATAAACACTTTTATGTGTGAGGGCAAACTCGTCTGCTAACACGGCTGCCTGGGCCACTGACGTCACCCTCTGCTCGCTCAGATAGGTGCTCAACCTCTCCGGTAAACTGTTCTTGAACTCCTTCAACAACGTTATCTCCCGAAGGGTCTCAAAGTCAGTGGCCTTGCTGAGCCGCACACCAGCGATCGAATAGAGTCGCCGTTTCACGGGCGAACTCCATGAAGGTGTGGCTTCTTTCTCTCTGATGCCCACTAAACTGCTGCCTATAGGCTTCGGGCATCAGCTCATAAGCACTGAGCACTGTCGCTTTGACAGTGTCATAGCACAGACTGTCCTCCAGGGACAGTGCAGACAGAACCCCCTGGGCTTTCCCGGTGAGGTTAAACTGTACTAGGAGGGCCCACACCTCCTTAGGCCAGCGCATGGCCGTAGCTATGCACTCAAATACACTGAAGTAAGCATCGACCTCGGCTTCTCGGAATGGAGGCACTAAGGCGATGTTTTTACAAACATCGAAATTCCCCGTCATCGAAATTCCCCGTCATCGACGAAGGAGAGGAAACCAACCAGGGCTCAGATACAGCCCGACGTGCCTCCAACTCGAGTTTCCTTATTTCTCTCTCGGCCTCTAGCTCCATTTTCCTGATGGCCAACAATATGACTGTACTCGGCCGCACTCGCTCTCTCCTGAGCCTCAAGCTGCAGGCGAGCAAGCCGGACCCCTAAGTCGTGCCCCCGCACTCTGACTGGAACATGACACGGATGGGGAAAGTGGGTTAAACCCGTGACGGATGTCTGATGTCCGCTCACAGGTGCGCCGACAGCAAATTGAAGGAGGGCGTGACCAAGGAGACGAGACCTGGATGAATCATGATAGAGAGTGGACAGAGAAAAAGGAGGGCACAATACAACACAACACATACGATACGCTGCCACAATAATTAATACGGCCACTCCTGGCAGGGGCCGTGACAGCGCGCGTGTGTGTGTGTGGATCAGCGAGCTCCCCTCATTGATCGAAGCGGTGATGTCCCTATGAAGAGGAATACAGCGCTCCGTTGAATGAGCCCCTGCGATCGATGCGGTGATGTGTTTGCCCCTATGAACACGAATAGAGCGCTCCTTTGAATAAGACCCTGTAGACAAAAACATCTGCTTCCTATTGCCTCTTCCTCCCTTGCTCTTCCTCACAATGGCCGCCCTCCATTAGGAGAGCCATAAGCTTCTAAGGGAGTTTAGTGTCCCCTTTGTAAGTGCTTTCGGCTCCATCCATCTCCTCCAGACGGCCACCCGTTTGACCACAACAAAGACTCAATCAAACACACTACATAGTCAGACCAACAGCAACAACAAAACAACAACACTGTACTCCACAGGTCTTGTTGCCATGACGAAGCATTGATCGGCTCATTCAGTCCCTGTCGCGTGTTTCTTGTGCGGTCAACATGATAAAGGAGGGGTGTGTTCTCTCCTTCGTTTATTTTAGTTTTTTTTTCATTCTTGTCAGAGGGTGGTTTGTAGAATTTAGCCCCTGTTGATTTAGAACCTGCTGAGGGTGGGCACTAGTCTCACCAGCAGGACTTCTTTTTATTTTTATTATTTATTTTTTATTTATCCTTTATTTAACCAGGTGTGTCCCATTGAGATAAGTATCTCTTTTACAAGGGAACCCTGGCCAAGAGAAAGTCACCAGCATAAAACATTAAAAACAAACAAACATAACAAACAAACATAACATTAACATACAAACATAGCATTAACAAACAAACATAACATACAAACATAACAGTAACATACAAACATAGCATTAACAGACAAACATAATAGTAACATACAAACATAGCATTAACAAACAAACATAACACACAAACATAACAGTAACATCCAAACATAGCATTAACAGACATAACATCCAAACATAACAGTAACATACAAACATAGCATTAACAAACAAAAAACATACAAACATAACAGTAACATACAAACATAGCATTAACATACAAACATAACAGTAACATACAAACATAGCATTAACGAACAAACAAACATAACATCCAAACATAACAGTAACATACAAACATAGCATTAACATACAAACATAACAGTAACATACAAACATAGCATTAACAAAGAAAACATAACATTTACATACAAACATAACATTTACATACAAACACAACATACACGTAGACACATCAGACAATGTGGCGACGGTGGGTGAGCGTCGACAACTTTGTGACTCAACCAAGGCGGGCCATTCATTTCACTCGGAGCGCTGTCTCTCTTTGGTGAATGGCTATATTTGCTGTGACAAGAACAGGAATTTACTCCTTGTGTGGCTTTGACAGGCCAACGATAATCCACGTTCTCATTAAATCGTGGGTTGCGCTGTACAGTCATCGTATAAACATATTTATCTTTTGATTTATTTCTCACACAAAACACACACACACACACACACACACACACACACACACACACAAACAAACACACACACGCACACACTTATCCTTATATTTGATTTATAGGTCTAGGCCACATCCCGAGCACTGAGATACTCTGTCTGCACCTGGGAAATGACTCGAGTGACAGGGTAGAGCTGGGGAGGGGAGAGATCGATAGCCTTAATGTCATCTTGATTCTCCCACACACACACACACACACGTACTAACTGTACACACACACACACACACACACACACACACACATACTAACTGTACACACACAAACACACACATTCTAACTGTGCATGCACACACACCACACATACTAACTGCACAGACACACACACACAAACACACACACACGCACACACACACACACACACACCCACACCCACACACATGCTTAAGGTGACAGGTCCATCGCCAGGGATGGGAGCTTGGTAGACTGCACAGAGGGTTGCTGCCCTTAGTCTTATCTCGTGTCAAGAGCAGTGAATAATCGATACTCGCCATCACAACAGAAAGAGACAACAAGAAAATCCACTGCCGTGTTATCGCCTGTAAAGGTACCAGGCAGCTCGTTCAGCAACTGTATGTGGAAAACAAAATGGCCATGGATTTCTGTCTCAAAAAGGTGTGTGGACACATTCTCCATGTCTATTCTGAAATGGAAAACAGAGATTAGCGCCTTGTTGTGAAAGCTTGAGATTCTTCTGTGTGGTGATGTGGGCGGGGGGTTGTTTCCGTGTTTATATTGTTGTTGTTGTTGTTGTTGTTGTTGTTGTTGTTGTTGTTGTTCTGTGCTCATGTGAATGAACGCAACCATGTCAAGATAGGGGAAAGACTTTGAAAACGTAATTTTTTACAGGATATTCTGCATATTTGTACCCTTGACGTCAGTGCATTTGTGTATGCGCTGTATGTAATATACATTTGAGACCAGATGAACGGATACAATGCTAAACCGCGGGCCTCCATAACATTGGTGAGCTACGCGAATGCCTTTTCGTCAAATACCCCCAATAATGTCTGTCTGCCGACTTAGAGCCACCAAATGAATGCCTGTGATGATGGATACGGTGTATGGGCACAGTCAGTCAATGTGTACTTTGTTTGAACAATGTGTTCTGCATGGAAGAAATGGCACAAGGAAAGAACACACACAACGCTAGAATTCAGAATTACTTTATTGATTTATTCCTGCTTTGGTTGGTTGGTTGCATTTCAAGAACTTGGGGAGCGTGTGTTTTTGATTGTAGAGGGATTTCCCCCCCCCCCTCTCTTTCTTGAATATTTAATCCTTTTTCCGGTTGGAAGGGGAGGTTTTCTTCCTTAATTCCTGTACTGCCCATCAACAGGCTGGAGGGACGTTCAAAGGCACACGAAACGCTAATCTAGGAAACCCACATTTTATTAATATGTCTCATTTTAAGCGAATATATAAGTGAGAAGGCGTGCGTTTCCCAGACTCTGATCACAACCTTCTGCAAAGGTCCGTGGGGGAATTAGGGGAAGATCAAACTTAATGGGATGAGAATTACCTTTCAGCTTTCATGTCATTTTCATGGTTTTCTTCATTTCATGTTTCACTAATGAAACGGGACGGAAGAATGGCTTTTTTTTTCAAACTAAACTATGTCTTTTCAAAAGTTGACGTTTTTTAGAGAGAAATCAAAAAGTGCAGTCCGAAATGTTTCCAAAGACATGACGTAGGAAATAAATCACTTTCATACAAATTTAAGCTGTATACTATATGGATAGTAGGCCTTAAGGGAATCCAAAGCTATGTTAAGTAGGTATTGTATGCAGAAAATGTGTAAGGAATATTTTATGCATAGTGTATCTTACAGTAAATTAAGTTTAGGTTAATCCTACAACAGTTATAGTATAATCTGGGTGAAATCACAAAGTGTATGTTACAGTAAATTAGGTTTAGTAGAACAGCTATGTATAATATAACCTGGGTAAAACCACACAGTGTATCTAACAGTAAGTTAAGTTTAGTAGAACAGTTATGTATAGTATAACCTGGGTAGAAACACACTTGCTTCTGCTCTATAAGTTAGAATATCTACTACTATTTGCCTGCCATTGTATTGTTTCGTGTAAGACCAACCACACATCCTGCTGTAATGCTCTAAGTTTGCCTGGAAGCCAATTAAAAGATTACATACATCAATAGGCAGCAGCGTTACACTCAGCCAGAGGAAGACCATGGCCTAAACACAAGAATTGGGTTTGTTTGTTATCTAAAACAACACATAATTACTCCCCCCCCCCACTCTCTCTCTCTCTCTCGCTCTCTCCCTTCTTCCATTTTTTTCTTCTGTGCAATGATTCAGTGCTAACGAAGTCCTCCTGTCGACTAAAATTGTTTTCTAAATCAATTTGTCTCGAGGACGAGGAAGAAGACAGTGAGGTCTGCCGCCATGTTGTCAGGAGCAACGGTAGCCGCAGCAGCGGGGATGGTGGGCTGATGAGGAGGAGAACACGGCCAATCTGTCGAAAGTGGGGGACGAACCACGGTGAGACAGTGTTTACATGGGGCGCTGCCACAACATTACCACAACCCATTGGAGAAAACCACACAAAACACATTTTGTAGTTTATTTAAATGTTACAATTTTTTATTTTAGTCACTGTGCGTTGTATTGATAGGGTTGCAGCATTGGTGCAATTACACTTTGTCAAAGTAAGAGTGCGTTTGTTTACTGCCTTTTATTTGGCTGTCTCTTTCTAAACAGTCGTTCAATCTCATGATTTCTTTATGCATACAGACGTTTGAATCTTTCTGGATCCTCCTGGTGAGCTACTCGCTTGAACAGGATGACAAACTCACTCACACTCACACACTCACACACACACACACACACACACACACACACACACACACACACACACACAGTGGTACAAAAAATGTGAGACCATATTTATCAGCACACCAGATATTTTACGAAGATTTCATCCTAAGGGTGAATGATTTACTGTTACACTGTCATCAAGACCTCACAGGTGAAAAATGAAAACAGTACAAACAATGGGACTGGTGTGACATCATCAGACAGACAGCCGAACTGTCTGTCAGTCAGTCAGTCAGTCAGTCACCCTAACAAAGAGACTGTAAGCTGGTCAGTCAGCATGAATAAAGAAGTGGTCTAAATCACCCAGTCAGTTATCCAGTCAGTCAGTCAGTTATCCAGTCAGTCAGTCAGTCAGCCGGTCACCCAGCCAGTCAGTTATCCAGTCAGTCAGTCAGTAAGTCAGTCACCCAGTCAGTCAGTCAGTAAGTCAGTCATCCAGCTAGTCAGTTATCCAGTCAGTCAGTTATCCAGTCAGTCAGTCAGTTATCCAGTCAGTCAGTTATCCAGTCAGTCACCCAGCCAGTCAGTCAGTTATCCAGTCAGTCACCCAGCCAGTCAGTCAGTTATCCAGTCAGTCAGTTATCCAGTCAGTCACCCAGCCAGTCAGTCAGTTATCCAGCCAGTCAGTTATCCAGTCAGTCAGTCACC
The DNA here is from genome assembly GCA_036023535.2 of Galaxias brevipinnis. Classification (NCBI taxonomy): domain Eukaryota; kingdom Metazoa; phylum Chordata; class Actinopteri; order Galaxiiformes; family Galaxiidae; genus Galaxias; species Galaxias brevipinnis. Next base: position 2,006 of record JAVQIZ010198548.1, on the reverse strand, counting down.
CAGTCAGTCACTTACCCAGTCAGTCAGTCAGTTATCCAGTCAGTCAGTTATCCAGTCAGTCACCCAGCCAGTCAGTCAGTTATCCAGTCAGTCACCCCAGCCAGTCAGTCAGTTATCCAGTCAGTCAGTCACCCAGTCAGTCACTTACCCAGTCAGTCAGTGATCCAGTCAGTCAGTTATTCAGTCAGTCAGTTATTCAGTCAGTCAGTTACCCAGCCAGTCAGTTATCCAGTCAGTCAGTGATCCAGTCAGTCAGTGATCCAGTCAGTCAGTGATCCAGTCAGTCAGTCACCCAGCCAGTCAGTCACCCAGTCAGTCAGTTATCCAGTCAGTCACTTACCCAGTCAGTCAGTGATCCAGTCAGTCAGTGATTCAGTCAGTCAGTTATCCAGTCAGTCACCCAGTCAGTCAGTTATCCAGTCAGTCAGTTATCCAGTCAGTCACCCAGCCAGTCAGTCAGTTATCCAGTCAGTCAGTCACCCAGTCAGTCACTTACCCAGTCAGTCAGTGATCCAGTCAGTCAGTTATTCAGTCAGTCAGTTATTCAGTCAGTCAGTGATCCAGTCAGTCAGTGATCCAGTCAGTCAGTCACCCAGCCAGTCAGTCACCCAGTCAGTCAGTTATCCAGTCAGTCAGTTATCCAGTCAGTCAGTGATCCAGTCAGTCAGTTATTCAGTCAGTCAGTTATCCAGTCAGTCAGTTATCCAGTCAGTCACTTACCCAGCCAGTCAGTGATCCAGTCAGTCAGTGATCCAGTCAGTCAGTTATTCAGTCAGTCAGTGATCCAGTCAGTCACCCAGCCAGTCAGTTATCCAGTCAGTCACTTACCCAGCCAGTCAGTTATCCAGTCAGTCAGTGATCCAGTCAGTCAGTTATCCAGTCAGTCAGTTATCCAGTCAGTCAGTTATCCAGTCAGTCACCCCAGCCAGCCAGTCACTTACCCAGCCAGTCAGTGATCCAGTCAGTCAGTTATCCAGTCAGTCAGTGATCCAGTCAGTCAGTGATCCAGTCAGTCAGTGATCCAGTCAGTCAGTGATTCAGTCAGTCAGTGATCCAGTCAGTCAGTGATCCAGTCAGTCAGTGATCCAGTCAGTCAGTGATCCAGTCAGTCACCTCTTTTTCTCCTCTCGTTCCTCCTGGGTTTCCCACACTCCTATTCATTTCTCCCAGAGAATAGTGGGCTCTAATCACTGGCTGGGTAATTGCTGCAGACAGTGAGAACGAGTCTAGGGGACAGTATCTGAAATGGCTTTCCATAGCCTCACACTGACGCTCTCCTGAATGGGTACACACACACACACACACACACACACACACACATGCACTGTACAATGGCCTGTGCATGAACCAGCCGTTCTGTTTCCTATGTAACAAAATGATAGTGACGGCTGCCTCACAAAGATAGGCCTGCAAAGTGCAGCTCCTACACCGGCGCTCACAGGCAAACACAGACACGGCATGGAGGCTTACGAGCATGCATTCTGCACACACAAACAAACCTGTGTGTGTGGTTTACCTTAGGTTTGCGTGTGCGGAATGCATGCTCGTATAGGTTTCGATGTCGTGCCTGTGTATGCGCACAAAACCACCCAAAACACTCACAAACACAAACACACCCACACTCAGGGCCGACCATGCAATCGTGCTGGGTGTACATTTCTTAGAGGGGAGCTCTGAGAAATGTATACCCAGCACGATTGCATGGTCGGCCCTGGGTTGCCCTGTGGCAATATTGCTCTAACAGAAGGGGTTCCATCACACCGAGTCCACAGTGATCCCATTCCTCTGAGTACACTGGAGGTCAACTCACAGCAGGGAACAGCAAAAAAAAAACCTCTTGTCTTTTCATTCTCACACTCTCTCTCTCTCCCCTCTATCTCTCTTTCTCTCCCACCTCTCTCTCCCCCTCTATCTCTCTTTCTCTCTCTCTCTCTCTCTTTGTCTCTCTCTCTCTCTCTCTCTCTCTCTCTCTCTCTCTCTCTCTCTCTCTCTCTCTCTCTCTCTCA
>JAVQIZ010198540.1:0-11974 GCA_036023535.2 Galaxias brevipinnis | reverse complement strand
CCCCCCCCCCCCCCTTCTCCGCAGTGACTCGCCCCACCTGGAGGAGAAGGTCTCCCAGCTGGAAGCCATGCTTAAGAGGCTGCAGGACGACCTGCAAAAGGTACTTCCTATCCAGGTGTCTAAGCACAGCGTGAAACCTGGCCCTCCTCACAGCACCCTTCCCACACTGTAGCCTCAACCGCCCTCCAGCATATACACCCCCCACCACCCGCCCCCCCACCTTCCCCCATGTGTCCCCAGGAACCCACAGAGCTTGCCCTCCACCCCCACCCCATCCATCCCAGCATCGTGGCTCATAGTAAACGCTTTGTCATTCAGATGAACAAAACAGACACAGGTTGGATTTAGATAAGGTAGACGGTACACAGGTGGGCCAGGCAATAGCGAGCTGTCTTGTCATTGGCCAGGGCGGGCAGAGGAGATGAGAAGATTGGCTGGCGGGACATTGTGCAGCCATGTTCACTCTTTCCGACACTGTTCGACCAATGGCAGTCGAGGCAAGTACAGCATGAGATTTTTCCTGTTGTCTCTACAACAACAAAGCGCCAAACCGCCAAGCTCTAAACATTGCTAACAGACCAGGCAGGAGAAAGTTAAATCTAACCCAATAAACCGAAACCACAACACACTGCTGTTCTTTAGGGACAGTAGGGTTGCATCTACCATCGTCGGACTCAGCTTCACGGCCTTCCTAACCAGCACACCTCTTTGGCTTTAATTACACACTCATCTACTCAAACAATGCACAGGTTCAAAGGGTAATGGGGATGGATTGGAAAGACAGAATGAGGAGAAAGCAAAACGTAGTAATGGCTGGAAGGACAAACAATGCTTGAAAGGGTTTGATTTAATTGGGGGAAATAATCAACAAAATATTATGCAATGTCATTATGCCTTGTCAGTGTTACTCTGACATTCAAAGACATCAATTACAAGTGACATTTCAATGATTTCATTGCAAATGCTATTCGCTCAACTTGCGTATTGAAACAAGAGACGGTGCACACAACTTTAATGGCAAGCGTCGTCATTAAGGCTAAAACTGCCGGCCCAACTCTTTCGACTCATAACCTCCACACACCAACCAAAAAAACCCGACCCTATTGTTTTTTTTTGTCTGTAACTTCCCTTCTCCTTTTACCCACACCTTTAAAACAGTATTATCATCAATCTAGAAAAACGTACATGTGATGGACAAAGGCAAGGAACTGAGAGGATGGTGTAGGGGGGAACTGTAACCTGACGATTCGTTTCCCCTTTCCCAGAATGTCATGCAGTGCTGTCCGTCTGCCCCGGGAGAGTGAGCATGGTTGTTATGGTACGTCCCCGAGCGTCTGCAAAAAAATAGAACAGATATAGGGAAGCCCAATGTTCTCCGAGACAAGGTCATGTAAAGGTCATGTATAGGGTATGGATAGGACTAAAAAAAGAAAAACAGTCTGTTATTGGGTCTTTTAGTAAATTCTGCAGTGGTGATAAAAAAGCAGCGAGAATGTTGAGACTGTCATTTTACCTTGACCGAGTCATATTACCGAGTAGGGTTACTATGACGGTAATGTTTTATTTTTTCAATTATACAGTTCCTTACTGAAGGAAATAACTTTGGCTTCTAAAATATTGACTGAAGCAATGGTTTCTCCAAGCTATTAAGGCTTCCAAATCCCTTACACCACTTCTGAATAGGACAAATTGTGACCCAGATTGATGATAATACCTGAGCTTATTGATGTAATTCTATGTTGACTAACAGGAACATACTGACCAAACGGCCCAGCACAGTGACAGCATCAAATCACTGACCGTTCACACCATGCACGGACCTTAGAGAATTTACTGTTTTACTTGGAAAACACACTTTGAGAGTATAGAGTTTAATTCAATCCAATCCAATCACTAAGCTAACTGGGCAGGCTAATTATAGCCCACTTGCACTTTGCACAGTACTTTTCGAAGCTTAAGTGGCAATGCGCTTAAATTTTGAACAACGCATCCCCTGGTAAATATGAGATGTCCTCGGGATACTAATACTCTCCTATGTTATCATTATGAAACAGCTTTCACCCATGCATGGCTGATAAGAAGTCAAGTAGGGTATGTCGCTAGCACTGTCTGTTGTGGTCTCTTGTCTGTATGTCAACTGTGTGGCTTTGGATTCCTGTCCGTGTCACAAGGTTCGCAGCGTGCCGTTGCAAACAGGAAGCACGCTTTTTGCACATCACCGCATTGTAAGCTACCAAAGCACACAATGATTCGATTACAATACAAGTCTATTTGCTTCCTAATGGATCAAAAACAATATAATTTTCAATAGCAATAAAAACAAAACAATAAAACACAACAGTCTTTGATGCCAAATTCTGGATGCTATAATATTGCACTTGACTTCTTTTATGTTGACACTTTCTGAAATGTTATTATTCATGTGTATTTTGTTTGGATGATTGGTTTCCAAGTTGTGGCTTCCATTGCACACCCTTCGTTCATTCTTAACACGTACAGTAACTTAAGTCCATATACGTTGTGTCACGTGGTGTGTGTTTACATGTTGCCTCTGAAAGAGGGAAACTAGATCTACTGTAGTCATTGAATACAATTTGCCATCAGATGATCTGCTTGCTAAACTCACAATAGAGCTGAGTGTTCAGATCAACATTTTGTTAAAAAACAAACAAAAAACACTATATATATACACATATATATATATATATACATACAGTATATTATCACTACCAGTATATTACCACTCATTCATATGATTTGGAATATGCTGGTTCCTTCAGCTTAAATGTTTTTTAAAGTAATGAACAAGGTTTTGTAAATAATACGAGCAATATGGCTGATGTCTAATGATGGTAAACGACTGCTCAGTGGGTGTAGTGGACCTGGGTTTCAAAAGTATGTGTAAGTGTGTATCTCTCTCTCTCTCTCTGTGTGTGTGTGTCTGTGTGCGTGTGTATGTGTGTGTGTCTGTGTGTGTGTGTGTGTGTGTGTGTGTGTGTGTGTGTGTGTGTTTGTTTTAAAGCTACAACTATTATATATCATTCATCTTTCATATGTAATGCTGGCATACCATACAATGACAAAAATATTACATTCAATTTAAAACCCATTCTCTAAAACAAAGGCCCATTAATTGGTGCTAAAATGATTCCAACCCTCTGCTTCATACAGTGGGCCTCAGATTATATTGTTCTCAGATTTACGGATTGTAGCTTTAATTCTTGTCTAGTGTTGCATGACTGTCTGCGTCAGTATCCTTGTGCCAGTGTGCGTGTGCCCGTTTGCCACTACCTACCACCAACCACCGGCACCCCTCCCCCCACCCCTGCCCTACAGCCCGCTCTCTCAGCCACCCCATGCCTGCTGCCATGCTCTGACAGCCGGGTAATGTTGTGTGCCGCTCCCTGGCAGGAGAAGGAGGACAAGGCGGTGCTGCAGGCCGAGGTGCAGAGCCTCCGGCAGAATAACCAGCGGCTGCAGGAGGAGTCTCAGAGCACCGTGGCGCGCCTCATCAAAGTCACCGAGTTGTTGTGCAATGTCAACAAGCCCTGCTAGCTCCCAGTATACACTGTACTGTATACTGGGTGACCACACATACACACAGAAACACACAGATACACAAACAGGATCCAGTTGTACAAGCTGCACACTAAGGATCTACATACGATTTCCACTCACGCCAATACACATACACAGAGATTTAAAATATGCCAATGTACTAAGAGAGCTAAGCGTCATCAATGTTCTCGCATCTCATGACCTTCACTGACTGACCAATGGCGCAGCTTATTCATAGTGTGCTATTTTCAGATGACTTAATGTGTGTGCTTGTATGTGTGTGTCTGTCATCATAATTGCTCTTTTAACTTTCACATACGTTTCAAGTTGGGCTGTATAGCACTTGTTTAAAAAAAAAAAAGGGATTTTGACAGACACTGCATAGCATGTTTTGAGGTTTTTAAGTGGAATGGACCAAAAGCATACATAATCAGCATAGTGATTATATTTCTCCTATAATGTTTGTCCACTATCGTGCCCATCTCCTGTCTCCGTGCTCCTCGATATGCAATGACTCAGCCTGGGAACAGTTCAGCTGTGGACTAGTTGTGTGGAGGGCCCACACACATACACACACACACACACACACACACTTACACAAAGGAAACATTACAATGACACGCCAGCAGGCAGCCTCGTGCTTCAAAAGACGGACGGATGCCGACTGACAGACCTTTCTCCAATCCCACTCACTGGAAGGGGTGTTGTGCGGTCGAGGGAGGAACCATTCTGTGCCCTTCTAACTCCTCGATATGATTCGTTAAATTGGACTGAGATTGGCTTGTAACAAAGAGGGGTCTTCCTTCTTGGTCTGCTTTCTTCACCCTAAAACTGACTGTGCAGCTTGCATTCGATAGTAGCTACGGTGGAGAAATGGCTCCTCCTGCTGGACTGAATTGGGATGTGCCATTAAGGCAGCTCCTTTGATAAGGGAAAAAGAAAAGAACATAGGGATTTGGACTGTGAGACTCAGCTTTGAGTATTCCAAAAATAATTTATGCTTGGCTGAGGCCTTCAATTACTATTTTTGTCTAATTGTTCAAGTATGGCTTGCGAGTGGTACAGTTATGGACTGTGGTTAAGGGCATCACCATCCCACCCTATTGTGTGTTTGTTGTATGTCTGTGCGTTGTCCTTGCACTTTTTATTTGCATAACCTATATCAGCATGGTACAGGGCGCATGCCATATTTAGCCTGCCTAGGTTATGCCTTGCTTGAAAAACTGAAAGAGGATTTGATCTCATTCCCTCACCTCACCTCACCTCACCTTCAGGTCCAGCGCTGACGACACCAGTAACAATGTCAGATCAGAGTGGAGGGATAGCTCCTCCTCCAAATCTGCTCTGCCAGTGCCAACAGATGCCAAGGCAGCTCTACTGCCCCCCCACAGAAACCACAGGAACTGACACCCATAAAACCCAACATTGAAAAGGGACGCCAAACAATCGCCAAGTCACTCAACACTCTTGTTTGTTGTACATAAATGCTCTTTTACTTCCTCTTGTAATTTTATTTTAGAGTCACTGTGATACCTGGTACCAGCAGATTAAGATATATTCAGATTAAATTATAAATCTAAATCTTTATCTATATGTGAAGATATGTACAGCCAAACTGTTCCATGTCACTCAGTTTGTTGGGTTGTGTTTGCTTGCCATTGCAGGATGGCTATGCAGACAAGTGTAAATATGTGTTCTTTAAGGCTGTTTGATCCATACTATAATGGTGAGGCCTCTTTGTAAATTACCTGCTTAGTGGAGAGGAATACGAATATCCTGTTTTTCTGTGGTCTTCTGTAAAGTAACTTAGATTGTAGGAAGTTGTCCAAGCATGATAATGCACAAAGCAACTTTCAAGCTCCCCCTGTATGTGTGTACGTATGTATGTATAAAATGTAATAACTTATTAATCTTTAAATGTAGAATTCCTTGTTAGCTGTTTTAATATGAAGTGAGGAAAGCAGACAAAACAATTAGCTATGAAAAAAAATAAAGGGTTCGGGTTAAAAACTCTTTTTTTTGTAGAAATCAAAACACAAGATGTGTGACGCTATTTCAGCAACATTCTTTGCTTATAGAAATTCTTGGAATAAAAAAACAACAACGAAACAATGATAATGGTTTGCATTATCATTCTAGTAATGAGCTGATTTCATTCTGCGATCTCACTCTCCCATTCAACAAGGTCTCTCTGTCGCTCGGTACGCCTTAACGACCCGGCCAGTAGGTGACCCGGCTGGCCCACACTAAGGCTTCTTTCTCAGTCTTTGTGCCTACCTGAAGTTGTACAATGTATGGTATCTAGCTAAACCAGCTTGGTCTTATCATTTCAGGCTGTACAGTCTGTGGGCGCCCTGACAGGTTTTCACATGCTGCGTCCAGCAGCAGAGTCTTAGGTTGCTCTTTTTTTGGAGGGGGGAGGGGGGGGGGTTATCTTATCAAGATCCAGATCACCGGCCTTTGCTCTGGAAGGAATTGATCTGGGGCCCTATATTGTGAAGGACTTTTTTTTTTTTTACTCCCCAGTTCCAGGGGTTCGCTGGGATTATGGGAAGAAGGCTCAGTGAAACCGTATGCAGTATGTGTGTGTTGTGCAGATAGTACACAAAGGGGAATGTTTTTAGTTGAGCAAAATTATCTCCCTTCATTTGTTAAACAGCATTCATTTGGAATAAAAAGACAAAAACACACCTGTGAAGGATAATTTCTTTAAAGAGCTGGTTCTACAGGTATTTCTTTTTCACCGTTAAGCTTCAGACATTCAACATCAGTGACTGTATTTATTTACATTAACTTACCTACTGAACTATGAAGCTCATAAAAACAAATGATCACAATTGAGCCAGAAGAAAACTTGTGGATAACCCCAGATTTGAACTTTTTTATTTTCCTGCATTTGCCAATAGACTAATAGAGGAAAGCAATGACAACTGTTTTTCTGTTGTTTTCATATTTGTTTGCCTTATTCCTGTTTGCCATCTACACTGTTCCTTGGGAAAACCACGCACATGGTATGTACTCTTGTCTGACAAAGAGCTGGTATAATGTGCTGAAGGGGTGTATCTGTTTGTTGCTTCTGTATAAATTAAATATAGAAAGATATTCCCATGGCTATTATTAGAAGAAGAACAATGGACAGTTTTACTCTGGGTTTTTGCGACATGTGAGGAAGTGGAATCAGTCATGATACCATAACCCCACTGTCAAATACGGGAAAGTTATGTTTAAAAAACAAACAAAAATAAACCAGTAACACGGTTTAATATGCTCAGCCTAGCCAGGGAAGAGAGAGTGAACTTTACTTTGACGATTGGTTGCGGCAAAGGAATGTATTGTCAAACACACACACAAACACACACAGAAAACAAATCATTCACTCATGCGAAACGTTTTATTGATTCAATGTTGTTCATGTACTGTGAACTGGAGGGCTCATGGCAATAAAGACTCCTCTGTACCTTTAAAACGGTTTAGTCTGTCATTGTGATGTCAATGGTGCTGATGACACGGTTGTCGATGGATATTAATAATAATAATAATAATAATAACTTTAATTTAAGAGCGCCTTCCTAAAACCCAAGGACACTTTACAATGCATATTAAAATCAGTAAAACAACAATAAAAGGAGGTTAGGAGCAGCTAAAAGCCTGACAGAACATATATGTTTTAAGAAGTTTTTTAAAAGTGTCCAGGGACTCTGCATTACGGATCTCAAGGGGATATTCTGAGGCCCATCGAAAATGTACGCTAAACAAAATCATCAGAAACTAAGCCCCATGTCTGTAGTTCATTCTGAACCTTTATTCAGGGCAGAACCCCCTATCAATCAACATTTTGACCCATCTTAACTACTGTATTGTCCAATGACCGGTTGGCATTCCAAATTATACTAACCATATAACATTGTATTTTAAATGAGCATCAGCAAAGATCTAAAAAAAAATTAAAGGATCCTAAAGACTTTGGAAAAATTACTTTCCTAAGGATGTCGTTTATGACACCATCGCAACAGCCGGTTATATACAAAGGGAAACATACTTACACTTGCAATGCATTGAGGATGTGACATTAAACAGACACACACACACGACAGTAAAAGTGACATAATGCAACATAAACCTGTTAAAAAATTTAAGGAAAAAGTTGAGTGTTTTCCTGTGGCCATAGCATTTGAAGTAGGTTTTAAGAAAACAAATTTTCCAAGTCTTGGTCCCCAGGCATTATCCATAACACTGTGCGACAACATCGTACAAACATTTCTCCGGACTGTGTCCTCTGGAACGCTTTCCTAAACACCGGCTACAGAGAAGCTCTTCGTCTTCCTCACCATGACACCTGGCAAAGAGCTGCTGACAACAATGCACAGGCTTATGTCTTTATTTGGGGTTGGAGCACCAGGCTGAATCTTCACCAAGGGGCCCCGGCAAAGTTTGTGTCAGACATAGCTCAAGGGCTTAACGCAGGCTTGACTCTCCCATGTTCTGTAAACAAAGACAGCTCACACTTGGTTTGTGAGTCTACAGTACGTGTGTGTGTGTTTGTGTGTTTGTGCGTGCGTGTGTGAGAGATTAAGAGAGAGAGAGTGAGTGAGTATGTGAGTGAATAGGTGAGAAAGAACCTGTGTGGGTGTCTGTTTGTGTGGGTGTTTAAGACATTAGAGTCTATATTATGAGTAACCAAGCTTTTTACAATCTGTTGAGGAATTTTTGAGGAACCCATTGTAGATGTCAAATGGCACAAAGATTGGTATTAATTTAGGTAAATTAGTCATTATTTGCAATGAACATACCAGTGAAGATAAGTACATTTTATATAGTTTAATTAAATAGTTTGTCGCCGCCTAGTGGCTACCACGGTGGCCTTGCAAAATCCAACGTCGAGCACGACTTCAAAGCCAGAATGTGAGCGGAGTGTCAAGCACAGAGATCGTGTCGCCGGGCTGCCACCTAAACTTGCTGTTCGGGATCTGCTGTCGGCCTTGTCGGCACTGATTTAGAGGCTGTGGGTCGTGCCAACACTTACCACTTACTTGTAATATGTAATCTTATGGTGCGGATGGCACACTGCTTTGACAAAATCAAATAATGGAACCAGAATTGAGTGGGCTTTAGTCTTGGAGGATTTAACATTTCTTTGCACTGTCAGCTAACTTGGCCATCAAGTCACAGGGAGCAAGAGACAGGCCTACGTCAAAGAGCGGTTTGCTGAAAAAGTGAAAACGGAACTATCCGCAACTGCAAGCAACAGATATGTGTTGACGGGTATGCAATCGAATTCGGCATGAAAGCACAGACGGGGAGACGGCGGCGCTTCCAGCGGTTCTGCTGCTGTGGAGTTGGGCTTCTCGCGGTCATTTGGCTTGCACAGGTCGTGCACGTGCCAGGTGAGATCTTTACATGACCGATTATGAATTAATTGGACATAAGTTTATTTAACAAGACATTCTTGAAAGCATGTCTTCTTGTAACATTTCAATTATTAGTGTGTGATTTTGCCTTCTCTTTTTCAGCTAGATTAATTACACAATAATTTATTCAATGAGTATTTTAACATGTGAACCAAATATAAAAATAATCAATAAATTAACATAAGAAAATTCATTGACATAAGCTTTGATTGTATAGCCTTACACTGCTGTCAATCAGTTGTGAGTAATTATTCTCCTCCCATGGGAATCTTTAGACTTGCCAAAAAATGTGGAGCTATTTTGGGCTATTTTCTAACCTCTTGTTCTGCAGAAAGGGTCTGACACCTGCGTCACATTGTCATCCCGCTTCATACCTTCGCCACCCACATCTCATACTCCATCCAGCCTGTTATCCTCGCAGAAGCTCTGATAATGAGAAGCCGCATCCTCGCCTCCAATGCTGTGGGGAACGCAACACGATCCCCCACTGTCCGAACTTGAAAATAAGTGCATAGCATAGGCTTCAGGTTAGGGGGAAAAAACACAGTTTTTAGTATAGTACAGTTTTTAATATAGTCTGGCAGTTTATTTGAACAATCCCACAAATGTCATCATATATATTTTAGTAAATGTGCCAGTGACATCAACTATCAATTACCCTGTAATCGCTTGCCTGGAGCTCTACCCTGCTCTATTCCAAACCATTTTGTAGCCACATCAAGGTACCCAACCATGTTACAAAGTGTGGGGGTTGATGAAGAAACAAGGGAGGAATTGGGGTCATTGTTCATTATCGGCTACAGCTGCTTCACACAGGTTTGTCCTCTTTAAGAAGAAGGGGTGGACTCAGACTGATACACTGAGGGATTATAATGCAACAAGTGACCCAATACTTAAAATATTAAGTAGACACTGCCAGCAGAAGTCAGAGTGGAGACAAGAGGTCTATGATTGACAGCTCTTTGACTACCTTTTAGGAATGAGCTAATATCTGCATTGCAGCAGGCGGCGAGGGAGCAAAAGACAAATGTGCTTCCCTTTATCAACAGTTTCATCATCCCTCCTTCCATATAAAAGTGTGTTGTTTTTTTCCCATTTTTATTTGTTCCCCACTGTTCCTTTTCTAAACCAACTCGTCTCCTCTCCTCGTTCCCCTCTTGTTTAGTGAAACAGGCAGTCGTGACAGTGCCCAGTAGCTTCCAATCCACTCGGTGCGTTCTACAGTGTATAGGCCATCTTTTCGAGTGTGTGATAGTGGCTCTAGTGCCATCTGTGACAGAGGCCCATTTGAATTTCATATTACCCAGGCTCCTCCTGATGGCGCCTCCACATGAAAGCCCTCGTATATATCGCCACTTTGAGGATGAGGCCGACGCTCTCATGAAACGTGTTGATTGGACTGTGAAATAAGACAAAAGGGGCTCGGGTCGTGATGAAACACATTGAAGGTCCATGGCAGCCTGTGAGGTGACAGGACTGTGCGTGTGTATGTGTGTGTGTGTGTGTGTGTGTTTACGTGTGTGTATGTGTGTGTTGCCATGAGTGATATTCTGCTCAACACCTGGCTGTCTTACCATAGATCTCAGTGGGTGGCAGTGGCTATCTTAGCTCTCCATAGGCGGTGTCTCCATGGTGGTCTCACTTTGGCTGCTGTCCTTATATAGTGGTGTAAGTCCTTTCCCAAAATGAAGAGATTGGCTATCGAGTAGAGGGGATGCAGAACTAGGGTTTACACTGTAAAAGAGATTGCGCTGTACTGATATGATGGGCTTATGGAAAGATTACGCAATCACCCCCCCCCCTCCCCGCCCCTGACCCTCCGAGGGCTTGATGGAGTTGCTATGACAAGGTGTCCAAATTAGTCCTCCACATCAATTCAGATCCCTGTTGCCTTTATCTGTTCACGCTTCTGTCTTTTTTAGGTGGTGGCCGATTTTATGTGCCTAATTAAATCTTCTCATGTTGGTGTGCCATATATATATATACATATATATATATATACAGTACTGTGAAAAGGTTTTAGGCAGGTGTGAAGTGTTTAAAGTTAGAAAAAAGCAAATCAAAAAAAAATATTGTTAATTGTTTATTTATTTTTTTATCAATTCATAGAATACAAAGTGAGGGAAAATCAAATCAACATTTGGTGTGACTATCCTTCGCCTTCAAAACAGCATCCCCTGCCTAAAACCTATGCATAGTACTGTATATATATACATATATATATATATATATAAGAAAAAGGAGCGTGGCCGTTTTGAAACTGTTGTTTGTGTTCCACTTCTCTTTTGAACAGAGGCAGCCTCCTCGGGGTCTCAGCCAGAGGAGGATGCCGGGCCGCTGCGGTCCAGGCGTAGGCTGATGCAGGAGAGTACAGACAACCAGACCATTGACCAGCCTAGAGCAGGTGAGTCAGCGCCCAGAGCTCCTGCACACCTTCACCTGTCACGGAACGTCCTCTACCCACCCCATCCCCTCTTTACCAGGTTAACACTGACCCCCCCTCCCCCCTCTCTCTCCCTTGTCCTCTCTGGTTGAACAGCCCTACATGGTGTGCTGCTAGTCAAGTAATAACAAGATGATAACACTCATCTTGATACTCCAATAATCTTCTGGCAGAACCATATGCTCGATGATAAGGGGTTTATTTCCGTGCACATAAAATCACACACTTGTGGTTTCCCAACACTCTTGAGACTACCAAGCTTAATTTTCTACACCATGAGTGTGGCTTGTGTGTGGCTTCTCTTGGTGCCTTTGTGGATAATAATTTGTATGTGTTTACGTGTGTGTGTGTGTGTGTGTGTGTGTGTGTGTGTGTGTGTTTGAGGTGGAGGGGTTGTCGGGGTGGGCCGTGTGCTGGCGAAGCCTGGCTTTCCCCTGCGGGTGAACTGAAAAGGTCATGTGGACTGAGCAGTGGTGGTTGTCAGGAATCCGCGCTTTGTAAACTGTGTGTCTGAAACTTGGCCGACCAGGCCGGGGGGGGGGGGGGGGGGGGGGGGGGGGGGGGG
>JAVQIZ010198532.1:0-48984 GCA_036023535.2 Galaxias brevipinnis | reverse complement strand
AGGAGGATCTGGAAAGCGTTGCTGGGGATAGGGACAGATGGAATTCCCTGCTGAGCCTGCTGCCACCGCGACCCGGCCCCGGATAAGCGGCGGAAAATGGATGGATGGATGGATGGATGAAGTGTAACACACTTACAGGACACTCTTTCCCAGTCTTTCCTGGATCAACTTTTTTTTTCCAGGAAGTTAGCAGTGAGGATTAAGTAGGCCTATTTGTATTGCAGTTACAACTATCAAACCATGGAAATGTGTGACCCACCTATTGCTTCTTGGCATATGTGAATCTACCTGTGACAATCCATATCACTCTATGATAGTAATATTTTAATAAATCAATATCAGGTAAGAACTTGGGGATCCAGTTGGTCTGGATGGTACTTTAAAGAGGTAGATGAATCCCACTACAGTGGGCTCATTTCCACCAAGCAGTCTACTTCGGTTCAGTTTATTACACATGGAACGGTTACAAAAATGTATTCCAGTAGAAGGTTTGGCTTTTCAGTCCCTTCAACTTTTTAGCTTGGCCATACACACAAGAGAGACAATAGTTAAGGAGATTATTGTCTGTAATTTTCCACTGCACTACCAAACAGATATTTGCCAGCCTGGCAATAGTTGATGGAAAAACCAACAATCCACACCCGCAAGTTTTCGTAGTCTACAGAAATGAACAGACAAAATCTAATGACACAATTTTCTCAGGGAATTATTACTATATGACCCTCACCACCATGGGAGAGTGTTACACTGTAAACATTGCGCTATTCTAGATCATTCCACGGATGCCTTTGTATCAATATGGCTGTTGCTGGTGGAATATTGCAGAAGAAGCAAGAAGCTTTTTACTCAGAGTTAATTTCTTCAAAGTCATCAGAGAGGCTTTGGCACTTATTAAATCCTGCAGTGGCTAGAAGGCTCTGGACTCTTCAACCCCTCGAGAGTGTCTGTCTACGCTTTCCTCCCCTACACTCCTATTCCTGATAACAGTAAACACTACTCATCCATACAGCTTACTGTATTGTAGAAGATAGACATGCACGGGCTCACACACACATGCACACGAAGGCTCTCTTCTGAAATCCCCTGCTAAGTTACAATACTCGTGTTCTCTCCAACTGTTAAGCTCCCTGCCTACGCTCTCTAAGGTTTTCATTTTTACTGCTGCAAAACGTTTCTCTCCATTTTCTCTCTCCATACCTTTTAATGAAATGTAACAGACAAATTACATGCAAAGTTTATTTATTAAGAGTGCGCATTGGAAGCATACAAGCATATAGCATTTCTGGTGCCAGGTTATCAATGTGATTTTCAATTGACTTCACATATTGTCATACAATAATGAGAATACCACAACATGCCAGTAATCACAGAGATTATAGTAGCCCAGTGGTAATATAAACTAGAAGGCTAATAAAGTTTATCTGTCTACATTGGAATAGCTTTTTTCAATGCTAACTCATATCACCTATGTAAAATCCACAATATAGAGATTATAAGCAGAATAATATTAACAATTTCGATCACAATATAATTTAAACGCCTAAACTCTAAAAGAGGAAAAATGCCTAATAATAAATATTCAATACAGAAAGTTCACTGCAAATAGGAATATGACTGCTGACATGACTTTGAGCTATAGTATCTGAACATATTCATAAATAATTATAAATAACCATAATAGTTTACCAAAATTACATGTGGAAAAGGATTACAGTGTAAACAGGAGTTAGGGAGGTTAAAGATATAAAAGATAATAAGTTTATTGTTGATCAACCAATGTGTGATTAACTCCAGTACCATAAAAAAAATGTACACTTTCAAAGGCTTAATATAGCCTACACTGGCCCTTCAATCTCAGGCAAATAAAGTCACAGAAAATAAAAACAAACATTTGTAGCCACAAAATTGGATTTCATAAACAATTCAACATGTGCAGAGTGAAGTGTTTCCTGATAGCAAATATAGCATAGAGTTTGAAAGGTTATTTAATACTTTAAAATAGCAGAAATACAAAATTAAATAAATTAGGATCTTTTTTGAAGTGAAAATAAACACCGGACTGCTTTGTTTTTTTAGCACTAGAAACAGCAGGCTAGTAAATGTATAGAGTATCCAATGTGAAGCCATGGGTACACACTGACACTAACTTGGACTGTGACCATAGTGCAGAGGGTATTGCATTAACAACATGACAGGTGCACACGACACCATCTCAGCTCGGCTCCAGAAGCTCAAGAGCACTTACATCACATTAGTGGTTTAAAATCCTTTTTTTTGCAGTTGCAAACAATCCTTTATAAACGTTAGCAAAAGGTATAGAGGAAATACCAGTTAAACAGTTCACAGCATAGCTTCCTTAAATAATGGAGATTGTTAATTATTGTTGCCTGTAATTACCTTCTTTTGCTTCTCAGCTACATTCAAACAATCCAACTTTAATTCTGCATGGTGAAAATGGATATGCAGCCACAAGATGATAAAAATAATGTTATGCTCCACCAACTATACATTTACGTGACCTTGTTTTCTATTCCTAAACCAAAAACAGGGGAAACCTTTCCACACGTCAAATGTTTCTCCACGCATACAATCTACCTTTCATCTGTTTTAATACCTAATAAATTTGTGTTTTTGCCATGACTGCTTGCTGTTATAGCAGAATTAATAAGTCATTCAGTTTTGAACACCATTTGTATTTTTTAACCCCTACTGTCAAATACACACTCTTTCTCTGACATGAAAAAATGGATAACAGTTTTTAAATCCCAGAATGATTAACGATAAATGATTAACTTCAACATAAATCTATGGACAGTTCCTCAGCTTCCCAATGCAACACAAATCCCAAAGCACCTTCATGTATCCAAAGATTTCACACAAGGCTGTATTTCTGGATCTTCCTGTTGCCTGGGTGATGGACGATGGACTTGGCAGACATTTTGTTGAGACTGGCATGTTGTGCTCAAGCCGTCAGGCAATCCTTCCGGTTCCTTTCACATACACAACACGTTCTATAACAAACTCCTTGTTGTTGTCATTCTGTCTGCTAGTCCATTTTGATTTGGAAAGTTTAGTGATTGTGACAGTGTTCTTGAGACGTGTCTCGTCTTCAAGGACATTTCTGTGTGTCGGCCAGAATACAAAGGAGCAAATTAGTTTTAATTGTCCATCCTCCCTCACAATCCATAATTGCAGATGGCCCAAACCCAGCTTGAAAGCAGCATCTTGCATTTCTCATATTTTTCTTCCATTTGCAAAAGGATTATTAGTAATTATAGAGAGGTAAGTATGTACATCAGGTGTGTATCTGTAGCACATCCAGGTAAATGGCTAGATGGTAAGAGACAGTGTAGAGGCAGGCCATGTGGTCATTTGTCTTGTCCAGTTTCATGCTGGAACAACACTCAGGATTTCACATTTACTAAAAAAAAGAAAGAAGGCATATTAGATGGGCAATTTTATATGCTGAAACTTAACACAAAAGCACATGCTTAGATTGACCACAGAAAATGGTTAAGCAATCGACCAAAATACTTGCCCAGCCCCCTCGGCCCTTTAACTTCAGCTGTGTGTACAAAAAGCCCTATTTTGTCATCCACTTTCTTTGCTTTCTAATTAGGATGAGTTTTGGCTTAACAGGACCTGATGGGGTGTAACTTTCTAACACAGCTATGTACATTCAAACCCAGCCAAAGCAGCAGTAACTATTTGCTTGAATTCCTCTTCACTAAGCAATATGCAGTGATGTCATTTAACTAATGAACTGATACATAATTATGCAAAGATGTCTGGACATAAAGCATTTCGTTCTTTCCTCACATCCTTGAACAAACCACTGGTCTGTAATGTAATTGTAATGTGCTTGTACAAAGTACAAACTTGTCTCTTTTTTTTAATGATCCACAAAATCAACAAATCAGTTTACACACCAGATGCAAAATAAGATTCAGAGAATTGTTTTTTTTTTAAGCATAACCGAGTGGTGTCCAGATTTGCCAGAGGGCTGGTCAGAATGGCTGGATGCTTTCGTGTGACACTTACTGGCCAGGTTGACAATACAGCCGATAATGATGACGGTCCCTCCCACTAGTGACACAATAGACAGCATCTTGGCGACACGACCCAAACGCCTGGCACCATCCAGATTCCCTTGCTCCAAACTGTTCTTGGACTAGGAAGAGATTGAATACGCTATTAGCTTGTTTCTGCCACATTCATGAAAAATTTAAAAACTATTTCAGGGTTACCCAAGCTAACAAAAGGTTTCAATGGGCTAGACAACACACTTGCAACTAGAAAGAGTGGAGCATTCAGCCCTGTGGTGGAGCTCAAGTTTCTGATTGATTTTAAAACCACAATCTTCAAAGCAGCTGGGCTTCAAAGCCTCAACTTAAAAGCTTTGTTGGAATAGACAGCTCAGGAATGCAAGGTAATTCAAACTTGAAAATGGGACAACCATAGACTAATAGCTTCTTTACCATAACGGAGTAGACAAATCCCACGATGTTAATAGGCCAGACTGGACAGAAGCATGCCAGCACTGCCAGGATAAGATAGTCTTTGGGCTTGGTCCGGTCCAGGGGTGGGTTGGTGGCGATGCTGGAGTGGCGTGAGATGGAGGGCCGCGGCGAGAAGGCCGTGTAGCCCACTGAGCTGGCCCTGCTCCCCTTGCGGGTCTTGCTGTGGTGGGGGTGATGAGAGTAAGAGATGGAGTGCTGTCTTCGGGGAGGGGAAGAGATGACCGGAGAGGTGGCTTCAGCAGGTGTCGAGTGGATCCCATTACCTATACATGAAAAGGAGCCAGAAAGTGCATGAAAGGAAAACTACTGGTGAATGACTCTCACGGTGGAGGAGAAATCAGTTAAATGCGTGTGAAGGTCCGCGGCGCACTAACGTGTGGACTGCCAATGCAGTGCAATCGAAAGTTAAATGGATTTGACATGCCCTGAAACAGCCAACCAAGCAGGCCAATGCTGGCTTGCCCTGGATTCCTAAACACTATTGAATGCTGCTGACACTGCTTACTGTTTTCCATTTTCTCGTTGATCACGATTACCAGTTCCCCATTGGATTGGCTGGAAGAGGGCCCTGAATTGGCGTTGATGGCAAAAGTTAGCTGCTCATCCTTGGCTGCTGGAGTCGTGACAGAGATGGGGGCTGGGCTTGACAAAGAGGTGTCTGGCTCCAGTAGTGAGGGCTGTTCCTCCTCATGCCAAATGGTGCTGCCTTGATTGCCGTTTGCAGCCATACTGACAACCAACCAAATTCGTTTAAGTCCTGTCCAGAGCTGTCTGAAAGTATACCTGGGGGTAGAAAAAGTGTTTTAAACTAAGGCACCTACAAAATATTTGTGTTCATGCTCACTGGAATGAGCACTCTAGCAGTACCATAAGCCTCAACAGTGCCTTATGGTCACGTCCCAACTATAGGAAATTTACTTCTGACCAGCACTTATATTTCATATTAAATGGATCAGACCAAATAATTTATTAACGCATAACTCTATTTTGAACAACTTACACAGAAAATTACTTTATTACCTACTCAGTCATGTAGGCCTACCATAATTTGAAAAGCTTCAAAATGTAGAAGATAAACCTGGTATTAATATCAATATCATGGCAGATGGAGAAATCCCTCTGAAATTATGCAAATATTGGCAGACTGGGGTCTGTGTGCAGGTGTGTACACAACATATGCCATTCGATCATGTGTACATAGTCACAATTCTCGCACAACGGGGCTTATGGTTGCAGGTTAAAGCATTGAACAATAGGATGGAGGAAAACCGACTGAGAAGGTTAAAGACAAAGCCGAAGGGGAGGAGGAAAAAAGCATGTGGATGTCGACGGAAGAGTGAGAAGGGAGGGGGAGGGGAGTGTGTACACAAATAAGGCCAATAAAATGAACGTAAATAATGTCGGCTGTTCTCACTTGACATGACACTAGCGGAAAAAACACTGCATGCTGCAATATGACACTAAAGGTTAGGAAGGCATCCATCTGGGATGCCGTGGTGGGATAGAAATTTCATACATCTACGTTAATTCAAGTAAAAGGGTAAAAAAAACGGAATACAGACCTTTTGTTAATCGCAGTTCAATATTAATCCAATGTGCCTTGCTTATGCATCTAAATAATTTCGAATAAAGACGTGTCCACCCAGATTTTAGTCTATACAGTCCGTGCTATGAATGTGAATTATTGGTCTTAAATCCGGACATCTCCTTTGTAAATTTTGGAAGAAAGAGTAACAAATTACGTGATGTACCGCCTTTTCAAAGTACTGCGCTCCGGGGATGTTGCCTCTAATGGAAGGGCAGATCACGGAGAAGGGGAAAGCGTGAAATGAATAAAGTGAAATCTACTAGGCTACGTGATGTGGGAGGGGTGCATGTGAGGAAAGCCTGAGTGAGGGATGTAGACCGCACAGCACTCTTTTCAACAGCAGCATGCTTTCTTTAAAATTACAGCTCGTAGGTGATGAAACATTGATCGACCCTCATGAAGCACTACAGCAGCAAAAAAAGCATTTAGAACGCAATAAATAGTGAATGAACATGAACAAACCTTTTTCTATTAAATTCTGCTGAATGGCATAATTAATGTACTGTTCTAATGTACAGTGGGATTGGATGCACACTATAAGCACGCCCTTTTAATAAAATTACCATTTGCTGATGACAGGATTATGTGTAAATAAGAAACATAAAAATAAATACAAAATATGCGTACGAACACTTAGTGAGATAAAACGGAGTAAAGGAGTTTATTGACAAAAAACAAAAACAATATTGCGCCATCGGGTGGAACAATGCAATTACTACAAAAACACCTTGCATTACAGACGGATAAAAAGTAAACTTGAAATTTACAAAAAAGGCAGCAGGGAATAAAATAGGGATATATACATTTAGATGGTACTAAAAATTAAAACAAATCATTTCCCCATGGAACTGAGAATGTTTGCCTGCGAAAGAAAGAAATGTGGAGGGAAGTCACATTCAGATGAAAAACAACCCCAGTACATTCAATAAATATAGGAAAAATGATTAGTTATTTATATAATTATTTAGCTATTCACCATGGAACATACCTTCATGAATGAAGAGAATCTTTTGTCTGTAATGCCCTCAATTTTGGTTAAGTCTTCCACCTGTTATGAACAAAGGAAAATTGAATGGCCAGTTGTGATAGTGTGTATTTAGTGTGTGTATTTGGCTTGAAGCGGATTGGGGCACCAACCTGGCTGAAACAGCCATGGACCTCCCTCCAGCCCAGGATGAGCTTTGCCTTCTTGTCGCCTATCTGCTGCAGGCCCTTAAGGTCTTTGAGGGAGCCTGTGTTGAGTACCTGCAGGATGTTTTGCCTAGACTGCTCCAAAACCACTGTGTCTATGTGAGACTCCCAGCCCCCTGCCTTCTCGTTCTCTTTACCATCGGGTGCCTGGCATAAGGGCAAAGGACAGTGTGCTCCGGGATAATTGGGCAGAATTGACAGTCATAAACAGAGCACAAAGAATTTTAGAATGGTCCATTTAAAACGTTTGACAAAATAGGTGTTTCTACTACACTAAGGTCCTCCTACATGAATTGCAAATATGGAAAATGCAAAGTCAAGGAAAACCAGATTTGCCAACTGACCTCCGTCTGATTGGAAAGCTTCTTTCCCGTCTTCTTTACATAAACTGACTTTTTTTGAACGAGCGGAATCTGCTGCAGAGTTTGTAGTTGGGACACTGTGGGGAAAGCAACATGGTCATATGTGCCCAAATACACAGAAGAACAGCCTAGTACCAAGCATTCAAATCCAATTGGGAGCCATGGGTAGATTTGGCACGTAAAGGGTGGCAGCCTATGCTATTCTTGTGGGTGCTGCAATCACTTTAAAACCAAATGCCATGACATAATTCAAACACAAAAGCCAATTCTCCAGTCTGCAGCACAATAAATACTGCTGAGGGGGCAAAAAAACGTCCTTCTCATCGCCATCTGATATGTCATCTAGCTCCCACAGACGGAAAGGTCCTATCACGTTGCAGCTCTAATCAATAGACGTGGTAATCCTACATAAGGCTGAGGAAAGCTCCAAACTTATCAAAGTCATTGGAGGGCCAGCCAAACATGCTGCTTCTACAGAGCACAACAAAGCATTCCTAAATAAATAACCATGAATAACCGGCATGAATGTCACAGAATAAAAACCTAAAGGTCAGCAGCCCCCTGCGAAGTGGGCCTTTAACAGCAGCGGTACGAGCGCTGGACTGACCTTGTAGGGGCGGGACGACCGCCTGCTGTTTCTTGGGTTTGGCAGCTGTGGAGGGTTTCCTGTGCAGTGGAGGGAGGTGGTTCTTGAAGAGAGGCTCGCTATTGGACGGGTCTGCCAGTTTGTCCACTAACACGGCTTTGCTCTCAAACTCCTTCTGCTTGTCCTTTAAGTCCTGCAGAGATGACAGGTTAAAAGGAGAGGGTAGCCCGAGTGGAGTTTGAAACATTAATGGACTCGATGGGTATTATGTATTATAAAACAGACAGATGAGTCATTCAGTGGAACCAAAGCAGTTGCATGTCATGACACAAAGGCTCTCCCTTCACAGCAAATTATTTCTAATTTTGATCAATCAAACAATTTGACTAAAATCGCACAATTATCCTAATATAATATAAATGGTGGCCATACACAAGTCACAGAGACAGAAAGATTAACAGAGTTGTCTCGCTCCCCGAATACCTCCAACATGCACAAGCGTATCAAATGGAGAGTTGCAGGGAGAGACTTGCTTTCAGCATCAGCTACCAAATCCTGGCCTACTGCACTGAGGCCACAACCTGTTTAAGATGCTTTCAAGATGCAACGTAGTTCCGTTCAGACATCCTACTGTTTCAAAACCATACTCTGTGGAAAGCATGCGCGTGTACCTGGATCTCCTTACGGGACTGAGCCACCGTTTTTAACATGTTCAGCCTGTCCCTCAGAGGGGAGGCCATCATCATCTTCTCTAGAGCGATCAGTCTGTCTAGAACAGAGGAGTCTGTCAGGCTGAGAGTGAGGAAATAGAAGAGAAGAGGACAGTGAACAGGACAAATACTAGTACGGCAAGCAACAGTGCTGGGATGAAGACTTTCCATCCATTATTCAAAGTAACAAGACAAACACATAGGCCACACAGTGCTTGAAGGTGCTATTTCAGACAAACATCTACCTAGGTTTCCATATGTGCACAAGGGAAAAGGGCCTCTAGCCAACCTGTGCGGGTTTGAAGGGGGCGAGGGGGCCTCCGGCTCCTTTAGCTTCCCATCCTTCAGCTTCTTCTTCTGGGGCTCACCAGAGCCTCCCGCCTCCCGGTCCTCCTTCGATCTCTTTGCTTGAAACAAGAAAGAGATAAGGTAATATGGTAAGGCAGCACTATACAGAGAATCCTGTTATCATGAAGATCCATCCATCCATTAGCTACACCGCTTATCCCTAGCAGGGTCGCGGGGGGCTGGAGCCAATCCCAGCTGACACAGGTCGAGAGGCGGGGTACACCCTGGACAGGTCGCCAGTCCATCACAGGGCCGACACATAGGGACAGACAACCACTCACACGCACACCTATGGGCATTTTAGAGTCACCAATTAACCTGCATGTTTTTGGACTGTGGGAGGAAACCGGAGCACCCGGAGAGAACCCACGCAGACACAGGGAGAACATATAAACCAGAACCGAACCCTGAACCTGATTCCTGTGAGGCGACAGTGCTAACCACTGCACCACCGTGCCGCCTGTTATCAAGAAGATACTATGGCTAAACGTCAAGCAGTCATTGTACTAAACAAAGACCTGGCATTGTTTTTAAACAACATACTGAACACATTTGTGCGCATGTAGGTTTGTACGACTTTCCGTCGGTTCACTGCTAGCCTCTCACTGACCTCGTGCAGGCACGGCCACCGTCTCCCTCACAAAGGTCTTGTTGACAATCAGCTTGGACTTGGCTGCAAAGTTGAGCGCCGTGAACGTGTCAAAGTAGTACTGGTACTCGGGTGCGATGTTGGTGATCATGACGGAGTGCGCCGAGCCGCCCAGTGAGTCCTGCAGCAGGCGGGTCAGCTTGCTGTCTCGATAGGGCACGCGGCCCCCGCCCGGCGTGTTGAGCGAGTCCACCACCTTGCTCAGGGTGAACAGGGACAGGTTTATGGCGCCGCTCTCCTTCAGCCGGATGCCCTGGTTGCCCGTGCGCCGGTTGTCCTCGGAGCCAGCCAGGTCCACCAGGTAGAGCTTTCCCGTCTGCTGGCGGTTGGGTGGCGCCCGCTGGGTCCTCACCACCTGGGGAGGAAGAGTGCTGTTGAGTGGGAGAGAGAGAGAGAAGACAGGAAAGGGCCAGGATCTATGGTGAAGGTGAAAGATAAGGACTAGATAAAGAGGTAAGACTGGTGGAGAGGACGGGCATAGACATCAGGATAAGAAGCACAGGCCTGATGATGGAAAACACTGATGATGTAAGGTAGGCCAGTGTGACAGCTGGCTGACTAAGGGCAGAATGCAGTGTGACTCATGTCAGGAAGGGGAAAAACATGCTGACTGAACTGGATCATGTCTCTCTCCATGCCTGCCTCCAGCAGACACAAAAAGACCGCTGGAGAGTTACAGGGACAGAGTTTTCTTTCAGCACCAGCTACCAAATCCTGGCCTATTGCAACAAGGCCACAACCTGGTTAAGATGCTAACAACACACTAAGATGTTCAATAAGAGACAGTTCATTTCATAAACCACTAACAACACAAAATATGATTTGATATGTTCAATATTGACGCTGCGGACCTTGCATAAGGGTTTGGTCAAGCTAACAGGATGAAAAATCTAATATCTCCACTAGCGCAAAATCTAATGGCAAAGCCAGTATTAGACCTTGATAAGTAGGATGGCGTGGCTGCGGCTGGAGCGCTGGTTGAGCTTAGTAGAGGCCGTGGTGCGGTTGAGGCTGGCTGGGATGAAGTGATTGTCAAAGTCAGAGAAGGAGGAGAGCCGTGTGTAGGTGAGGCCTGGGATGAGGATGTTGCGGTCCTTGTCCTCCCGGATGGGCAGGTCCTGGGCACTGGGCGAGAGTAGATCCAGAACCTGGGACAGATCAAATAGTCAGGGATGGCCTTGTTTATTTGAGAATGGATTCAAAATGACTTTACTAATTCAATTTTAAAATCACAATAAAAAATGTCTCTGAAGTGAAAATATGGCACGTTACAATTCAACCATAAATAACAAAATCACACGCCATCCAACACCTAATTATTACATTTAACAACTCCTGGTCCTTAACAAGCGCCCTAATGATAGGGTGGCAATCAAGAGTTTGACCAATCTCAGGCAGACAACCAAAATAGTTTCAAAGATTAAATAGTCTCACAGGTGAAAAGACAATGTTAAAGCAGGAATTGAGGAATTTTTTATGAAGCAAAAGGAGAAGATTCATGTTTTGGATTTTATGGTATTTGAACGTATTTTGCAGGAAAAACATGAGACATGATTTATAGGTTTAAGCTGAATATTTTTAAATGCTTTATAAAATGGCTGGAGGGGGACTTTAAACATTCCACAAATGCCTGCACGTTTGCGTTTTTTCCCCTTGGTCTTACTTTAATACACGTTTATATAAATACACTGATAAAGAAACTTGGTGACACCATTAAGATAGCCAAGAATTGTGTGGGAAATGTGTCACTCCCACCCAAATGGGATACTTCATGGCCAAAAACATTGAATTACCCATGCCACCAGTCACACCATTTTACCTTCTCATTGTAAATTTCTAGGTAAGACATGCCGGCGGTGTACTCCCAGCCATCGTCATCCCTCTCCTTGGCCCTGACCAGCTGGAAAACCTCCCTGACTGCTCTTGGAATCACTCCAGGCTGCTCTTGGCTGCCCAACATGGTGTGGGTTTTGCCTAGGAAAGTATAGGGTCGTGGAGGTCAATGGGCATGTTTCAGTATGGGAACTGGAGTGCATTACACTGATGTTTAAACAGAATACTTTCAGCTGTAAAGAGTCAAATAGAATTACTAGTTTTCCATACCAGCTCCTGTAGGTCCATAAGCAAAAACACTGGCATTCTGTCCACTTAGTATGTGGGAGAGAATGGGCTTCACAGAGAACAAAAAAACCTCTTGCTGTGTTGTTTGCTCTCCATGAAATACATCAAACCTGAAACAAAGGGAGGCTAATAGTTAAACTCATAACATGATGCTTTCTGATCAGTCCATATTTAATTATATTGAGCATCTGCCAATGGTTTCTGGGAATGTAGCTACACAAGACTAATGTGAATTATATGCTGCTAAATCGCAGTTCTAAATACAGGCTCCATTTACACTACCCATGAAATTGAATACTTTTTTGCAATTATATTATGTTTTACCCTGAACTTATGTTTTTATTATGCACATGCATTTTTATTGCAGTACACGTACTTCAGAGCCATGAATGCAAGCTAGAGAAGTGTAAAAATAAAAGCACTCGTTAGACACTAACTCATATTGCAAGGTTTCTGTGGCGTTCCTCCAATTGACTATTTCCAGTTTCTGGGGCCCAAGTCCTCGGACACAGGCTCCTTCACCCTTTTCGTCCTGTTTGTCCATGTAGGGCCGTAGACGAACTGCCACCCGAACCCTGGCCGTTTTCTTGGCTCCTCCATCTGTGACCGCTATTCGTTGAGCCATAGTGGAACCTGCATGGTGAATGATAAGAGTGGGACTGAAATGGAAGGCCAACAAAGACACAGACGAACGATCTCGTTTCCGAACGTAAATAACCCTTGGGTAACCGATACAATATGAGTAATAACGTTGGATTATAAAACAAGTTCAGATCACATCAGTTGTCTATTTTGAGAATTAGCAAAAAATAAAATACAAAGATTACGACGGCAAACTAAGATCGTTAGCTAAATAGCAAGCGTTAGCCAACTGATAACTGGGGAATGGCCGACACAAAAAACTGAATACATTGAATGTATTGTTCTTACCTGTTTTTCTCTAAAAATTCCAGGTATATTTCGTCGTACTTTGTTTGTTTTTTTCTAAAATGGAATTATCAGCATCATCGTAAAAACTACAGTGAGTAAAGTTAACACAGGTAATATTGTTTAGCTCCTCCTGACAACCTTTTCAAATCAAGGAGCGTAAAAAGCCAAAAAGGAAATCACCCAATCATATGCACTAGAGGCAGTCACGTGTGAGACATATGACGCACTTCCTATATAAATTTAAGGATTAAATAAATAATTATCTACAGACATGGCCAAGATGAAAATCTATTAAAAACGTATGT
Source organism: Galaxias brevipinnis (assembly GCA_036023535.2). Classification (NCBI taxonomy): domain Eukaryota; kingdom Metazoa; phylum Chordata; class Actinopteri; order Galaxiiformes; family Galaxiidae; genus Galaxias; species Galaxias brevipinnis. Next base: position 35,674 of record JAVQIZ010198532.1, on the reverse strand, counting down.
GACAATATTACATCAACTAAATATAAAATAAATTAAAACTTAATTTTTTCAGTCATCTCTTGTTGAAATATGTGCTCATGCTTTTTTTGCGCTTCACAGAAGTCATGATTAAAACTGCTGATCTGTATACATTTTGCAGTGTTAAGCAGTGTTTTTTGACCATCCACCTTCCACAAAATTCGTGATGCTTTACACTTCCCATCCCTGGTCTCCCATCAAGCGCCATTTTTTCAAAATGGCGTTCTGTTTACGTTATTGTCATTCTCTATTTTAGTGTTACAATTTGTTCTATCAATATATAGTAAGCTCAGTTTAAACTTAGAAAGACTAAGCATATAGTCGACCTGGACGTTTCAAAAAAGGTAAACATATTTTCACAATTCAATAAAACATGCTTTCTATCATTATATTCGGACATACTTAAAGCTAACGCGTGTTAATTATCCGGCAAGCTAACAACTCAAACTAACTAGCCAACTAACGTAGCAAAGTTAGCAGCGCTAACATTAACGAAGTTGTAGCTAACGTTAGCCTGTCCTAGCTATCATTTGCCTGCTTTCCCGTGTTTCTAGGTTCTAGAATGTCCTGTGTTAAGATTACATTTGGTAACTGTTTAGCCGGTGTGATGGTGATTCTTTTTGATTGCTGTTGGCTACGAGACGTTCAATTTCATACATTTTTGTGATGCTTTCGCTGGGCTTTACAACAAGTAAAAAATTTATTGATTTCAATTGGCTAGCTTACTAATGCTAGACTCAGATGACAACAGAACTTCCGTTGTCACATCTTTATTTTTTGGGGACAGACTTGTGGCAGCCGGCTATCTAGCCAACAAACGTCGGTAGGATGCAAGCTGAGGCCACCGACTCCTCTCTCAGGGAGGGGATAGAGGCACTTGGAGTGAGGGACATAGGAAAGCCTTCAGGATCTGAAGAAGAAAGTATTAAAGAACAAAATGACACCGAAATGACTGCTGGAGTGGAAGACAATAATAAATCAATGGAAAATGTCAAAGGTATTCGGAGAACTTCATATGACTCAAGCAAATATGGTGCACACCGTTTTCAAAGCCTGGGCAAAAACCCAATCCCCAATGCTGAGCATACTATGTTCCTAAAGGAGGCTAGTTCTTTGCTCTTCCCTTATTGAATCTAATGTGGGAAGTGAAGTAGTAATCTTTAGTACCTTGTGTCAGATAGAAATATTGCCGAAAAACCTTGAATTAAACAAATTCAACTCATTGATCCATGCATAACTTCTTATTTTTTGCGGGCAGATGGAGAGGCCATGGAAGGAAGGGAAGAGGAGATGACTGCAGAAATGGAAGATGAAGTGGATAGAAAGCTTTTACAAGAGGACAGTGAATGGGAAATTTGTTATAGTGACGATGAGATTGAGGACTCCAAAAACTGGATGCCACCCCCTGCTGAAATTAAAAGATTGTATGAGTTGCTGTCAAAAGGGGAGACGCTGGAGTTCAACTTCATACCCCTTCCCCGGAGGCCTCCCACGCCGGAGCGCACCCCCTCACCTGAGAGGACTAACGAGGAAGAGGCAGAAAAAGAGAGGGATCGACAGGAAAGAGAGCACAAGTGAGTAATATTATTGGCACTAGCAAATATGTTTAATATTCCTTCTTTGAAGCTTTTTTGCGTAGCTGCATGAGTAGTACTATGTGAACATGAAGTGTTTAATTTTTTCTAGGCCACCAACGCCAACTGAATTTGATTTTGACGAAGAGCAGGTGCAGGCTACTCCAAAAAGTGCCTTCATCAACAGACGGAGAACACCAGGTATCGCTAGAAATTCTCTGGTTTTATATCCAGTAAAGGATTCAAGATTTTCCCCTCACCTTGCCGTATTTGGGCTGGACTGTAATAATTTTTGTGGCACCATGTGTTTTGTATCCCGATTCAGATGGCCCTTTTAATGCAACCTGTATAAAACACTAGTGGATTAATAAAAAAAAACATTCAATTAAATTATTCCATCTTTCATCACTAATAAGCAAATGTTCTAGCATGTAGGCCTAATTGTTAAGTCTTAACAGCATCCTAGTACCGAGATATCACATGATTTTGTAGAATACTTTTTGCCTAGTTTCTATCATGTATAATGATATGATCGACAAACGTAAAGATTTCAGTTGTAAATCTTTGGACATGCCTTACTTTGGCTTTGGAAAGTACTCTGACCCTTACACTTTTTCCAATTAGTTTAGTTATACTTAAAATAAGATAGAATGTTCTTTCCCCAGCAATCTAAACACAATATTTCATACATGCATTGTAAAAGACATGTTCTTAGAAGTGTTTGTACATTTCTGGAAACTAATTTACAACAGACCACTTTCTGTTAAGACTCAACATTCAACTCAGATGCATCCTGTCATCATCCTTGACATGTATGTTTAACTAATTTGCATGTCATCTGTAAAGATCTTCTGAGAAAGTGTTTTCAGAAAAGTACGGACATCACCTGTCAAAGCAAACTGTGGCAGCTTGAATTGTGCTAGTTTAACCTGGTAGTATACTTGAGTTCTAGGGGTTCTCAGTGTAGGGTGTTTTCCCATGGTGGTTGTACTTTGTTTCATTTTGATAAATGATCTTTTCTCCTAGGCTCCTCTGCACGCTCATCTGTCAAGCGAGAAGCTCAATTGGACAAAGTCCTTTCAGACATGAAGCGTCACCGAAAGATAGAAGAGCAAATTCTCAGAACAGGACGAGACCTCTTCAGGAATGAGAAGAGCCGAGCACGCCCAGAAGAGGCACTCTCTCCAAACAGTCAGAAAGAGAGGGAGAAGGAGAGGGAGAGAGACAGCAACCCTAGCACCATTTTCTCCCCCAGGCAGAGGAGATACTGATCCAGGAAAACAAGGACTTTATCAACGAGAGGGAAGTAAAGCCACGGGTGTTCTAAATGGCTCCCTTAAAACTTGAATTTTAAATATGGTGGACTTTGTATGTTTTATATGAATGTGTGTTTTGTATTATGTTAATAAATATTTTACTAGTGTTTAATATATCTGTATTGGTTATCCCTTTTGAAAGAATCACACAGTTTCAGGACAGTGGAGTATATTTTAGCTAAGTTTGAGTAACAATACAGCCTTCACATAAGGCTTAGAAGTATATAGTATAACATGTATGCATAAATATGCATTCAAAACCACAAATGAACCAAATAAATAAACAATAAATTAATACTTACAAATAAATAACAAGCATTTTGTGGAATATACAGACAGTACTCAGTTGAAATACTTTTCTACAGGCAAGAAGCAGTATACCCTATGAATTAATGAAACAAATAGGAATAGTTTGAATTATGCAGTTTAACGACATGGCTGTCGCTGTCTAATAGTTTGGCAGATTTCAAGTGTGCGGAACCTTGTGTTTAGTTTCTGGCGAGCCTAATCCTTATTTCGGGAACTGCGGCCACAAAAGAACGTCAGGTTATTCATTTAACTTAATAGAACCAGTGACTTCATGTAAATGGATCAGTATTACTCAAAGAGAAAAACTCATTAACTTAAAACCTATTTACCATTTTCAGACACGTCAAAAATAATTCTGCCATAGTCTATTTTAACATTTATGCTAATTCAAATTACAATGGCTACAATTTCATCTCCCCCAAACACTCAAAACTAAAATGGACCCTTTTAGAAGATTTACAGCTAATCAAATAGCTTTGATGTGGATTGGCGGCATAACACTTTGCAATCTTATGTCAACTGCGGCACGTTGCTAAAATACTGTATATCACCTCCGTGGCTCCACCTCAGTGCTAGGATTAAAAAACATTTACACAGAACTGCTAATACGATAGGGAGTGGTAAGGTTGTTCGTGTACAGGAAGCAGATTTGTACATGTCAAATTATTAAATTAATCATTGCTCGCAACCGACAAATGTCCTACCTTTTTAAAATGTGAGTAGAAAAATTAAACACGAGATTTGAAAATCATAACGTGGCCTAAAATCAACACTGACATGTAAATGACAACAACAATTTTACATCAACTATGTACACTTGTCACATTTTCAGTCTTTGGGGAGGGGGATAACCCTTCTTGAGCATGGAAATAAAAACAAACCAGCGCACAAAACAATTGAGAAAAGGGATAAGGCAGCATAATAAAGTCTTATGAGATTATCTCCCTTCTACAGATGAGTCAGTCTGCGGGTTGGTTACATTTGTTAGAGTGACAGTGACTACATAGAGGATACAGAGAATAAACACTAACAAGTCAAAATACTGCTCAGCCAGGTTGTTTTCCTTGTCTTTGTTACTAAGCTGAATTAGGCCTTCTATCTACAGCAAATGTACTAACATACAATATAATACATTCCTAACTCCTGTGCTGCCCGTTGTTTTAGGCAGACATTTGATCTACACAAGGGAAGTTTTACCCTCTGGCTTGCTATACTTCTTCCAGGCAAATCGCTCTCTGATGCTCTAAACTGTTTGCTATGTTCTAACTATATTGACGGGTGATACCTTATATGTATTCTACATGTTTTCTATACTTCCCTTTTTTTTTTGCTTACAGAGCATTGCTTAAGTACATTGCAACCAGATACACCATTCCTCAAATGTGTTTGGTTTAGATTTCAGTTGTGGCAGACAACACTATTAGAGGCATTTTCTGTAGCTTTCTTTAGGCTGCTACTCGAGCTTGGTTCCAGCTTTTCTTCCCTAAACTGGTACATTCACCCTCCTTCCTAACTATCCGCCCTCCATCCCACCCTCCCTGTCCACTGTTCTCAGTGAGTGGGGGTCTCTGAGGAGCGAGTGCTATACCCGTTGGCAGACTGGGGCAGAGCGTGTCCATCTGACGGGCTACCCTTGGTGGTCGCCGGGGCGAAAACAGGGGGTCTCCGGGAGCGGGAGCGTGTGAAGAGCCGCAAGGCCCCTCTACAGATCAGGGAGAACCAATAGAGCTGGGGAGCAGCGAGCAGGGCAGCACCCAGGTTAACTTGCCAGGGCACATGCAGAGGTACCGCATAGAACGGAATGGACGCGTACCTGGTTTGGGAGAACAGACAGACAACAGACCAACAGAAGTTTGTATAACTTGTTGTAAAAGCACATTGATCTTGTCATCCGAGGGCCTAGTCAGGAGGACTACTGAAAACGGATTCAGGTTAAACCACATTTCTTGTCATGGTTCTATCAACCCCTAATAAAAGGGTAAGAAGAGGATTAACGACCTGTATATCAGTCACCCTAACTCGGCACGAAAGCAGAGCGTGAGAGAAAATTTGAGAAATCTGATAGATGACCGATGGAAAGAGAATGAGACATACCTGCCATAGGCGTAGTAGAGATAAGGGAAGAGGAGGACTCGACAGACGAAAAAAGTGACCAGCATAAGAGCCCCATTCACTTTGTGCAGGAGAGTATGTTGCTGTTTGTACTGAGAGGGAAAAAGAGGTAGAGGTCCGGATGAAAAAAGATAGCGAAGGCAAGCCGTACAGGTCGGTAAAGGCAGAAAAAGATCATCAAGCACTACACCGCACCGTCTATAGTACACTGAAGTGGAAATGGAGAGTGCAACTGAGGGTCATGATCCCACATTATTTTATTTGAACTGTCTTTAAACGTGTAAATGTCTGTAGGAGAAAATGTCACTTAGGACAGCCTGCTTAGTTACAGCAAGACAATAAAGTTACAGAGGTAAATGAACTTTGTAATGAAAGACCCTTGTAATTTTTTTTACTTTAGGATCATAGGTCAATATATATTCTGCAGAACCGATATGTTGGACTTTTTCAATAATGAACCAAATAAAACTATCAATAATTTTGCTCTTTTGAGGTTTTGGATTAAAATGTCTCAGTTGCTTATACTTATCAATGACCCCAGCTTTCAATGTTAATTAAGAAACCACAGTCACATAAATAGCAGTCAGGGCAGGAGGGAGGGAGTGCAGTGTGTAACAGAGGGGCTGAGGAGGAGAGAAGCCTAGATTGTGTATCCGCTGATAAGCCTGGGGCAGAATACTGAGGGCTATATTCAGAGGCCAACAGCTGTGGGAGCCTGGCATAGGAGAGCTGCCAGTCAAATCACCCTTGCACAAGACAACCTTCACCAAGACACTACAATGTTGTACACATGGACAGCCGCATTGCACATGCACATGCATCTATCTGTTCAACATACAATGGATAGAAGTTTGCATACTGTTCTTGACAAGAGTCGTGTATGACTTGGCCAAAGATGTGCTGCCATTTGCTGTACATGAGCCATGCAAAATAGGGAAACACGACGTGCCTCCAGGAGTCAGGAGATCTGGCTCAGTTTGGTGAAAGGGGTAAAGCAACGGTCAAGCATGGGCATATGTGATGATGTGACTCAAACCAAATGGTTTTTGTTCTAATAGGTACAGTTACCTGGATGAGGATTTTTCCCAGACAGACCGACGGAGTGCTGAGCTCGGCCATGAACATGACCCCCTGAAAGTAATCCCCCTTTCCCTGTCGCCAGAACTGGAAGAAAGGAGCAGAGATAATTTCTTTGTAGCAGAGAGAGACGTTGTGGGTGCCATGCTATTTTTTTTATATAAATATATTTTTTGGTAGTGTATAAATTTATCTTAATACCATGCAAACTAACTCTCTACCCACCACAATTCACTAGCACACATCAGCTACAGCTGTGCTTGCTCTATGTAAGGCCCCCTGGAGATAGTTACCACGGAGACGGGGAAGCAAACGGCAACCATGACGACGTGGTGCAGCACCATAAGAAACTCGCGACGCAGGTAACTGGTCAGAGCTGAACTCATGTGCTGCGGCCCGCTGTCCTCCTCATGCCCCTTGATCCGAAGTTTGTACCAGTAGCACATGAACATGGCATAAATGTCATACACAAAGTATGGCACAGCAAACAGGATGTAGCCGCTGGTCAGCCAATGCCTGGAGAAAGACGAAAGGAAGAAAGTGTTGACACATGCACATATTTTTTCTACAAATGAAGTGGGTCTCGCTTTGAAACCAACCAACACTACATCCAGTGTCCCTGTGGTCAAAGGGGACGCATCAAGGCATCCCTTCTACCAAACGAAGAACAATTTGATCTCTGTGAGAAGTTGTTTCTCCCGAGACAGATGTACTCAGCTGATATTGAATGCCACAATCAATGAAGCAGTGATGGAATTTAACAAGAGTAAATAAAATAAAAATCCCCTAAGTTCTCCTGTTGAAATCAGTTCCCATACTAACCACTAAGAGCAACAAAAAAAATCAAGCTGGTGTAAAGTGTATCTCCTTATGTGTTGCACAGCTACTTTGCTGCTCATGACGTGACATGATGCTCTCCTCGGACTGGTAGTTGTGTCTAGTCGCATCTATTCTCCTGCTTTACGCCTGACACTACACGTGGTCTAGCATCAACATCAACAGAAGACGAACAGTATGTGATTAGACAACCAAATGTGCAGCTCCAAATCTATTGCAATAATAAGAAACAGCTAGCATAACAGCATCTAAAAAGTCACACCTTGACTTAAGTTAACTCAACAACAGCCATTGACAAATTGTAAGTGAACCAGGGTAGACTGTCAATAGACCCGAGATGTACTGTAAGCAGGCAGCACAAACGTTCTATTCTATATTGTTTTATATATATATATATATATATATATATATATAAATAATAAATAATAAATATATTTTTTATACTCCTTTTTTTTTATTATTGCTGTTTTATTATGTGTGATAGCACCGTCAGGAGGATAGCTACTCAACTTCGTTGTACGCTGTGCAATGACAACAAAGGAATCTATCTATCTATCTAAAACATAAGTACACCCGGTGGAGCATCCAATTTGTCTGCCCGCGTTAAATAGCCCTATGGTCAAGAACTTTGATACCCTGAAAAATTGGAATGGTTTCTGAAATTAAATTATATATATATATAAAATGATATTAGTGTCTACCTTACTTCTGATAAGACATATTATTCATAAAAATATAGCTGTAGACCATGAGCCCCTTGTTTTAAAAGCAATTGGGAACTTACAATTGCTCCCGAGTGTTACAAAACACCCCCCAGGCTAGAGTTCAATCAGTCCACATTCCTCTCATGTCATGAAGTATAAAAGCAGAGTACTCGTCTATGTAAAATGTAGAGCCAAGTACAGCATGAAATAGACAGTCTGACATAATGTTCTACCTTAATATAATCGCTTGGTCAAATCAAAAAAAGGGTGAAAGCCCAGATGTTTGTCATAGTCCTTGTTGCATCCGCAAGACATTTTAAGAATGGGCCTGGAGGCCATTCTTCTCAGTAAGGAAAAACGACATGAACAGGAAATCTACATTAATCTGCCATTTAGGTAACAGGTAGTTACTACACACTGATTTCAAGGAAGAGTCAGATGCTTTTACCAAAACTACTTGAAGTTTCATGAGGGTCTAAGGCCTGGTTAGTTAACAGTAAACTGACGGATGTAGAACAGTACAAACTGTCCTTCTAGTGTTAAATGGTAAAATTTAGAACATTGAAAATGACACTTACTGGTCTTCGATGATGTCATTGCAAGAGGAGGCAATGATGTACCCAGCTGAAGAGGCCATGATGGCCTGTACTGAAGACACCATTCTAGGAACAAAGAATACTATATGTTCATACTCAGTTTACAAGTATTTTTTGCGTTTGCATCTCAAGTTTGTAATTACAACAAAATATGACCATACAGTACTAAGATGCATACTGTTTGGTCACTAAAGTAGTCAATAATGCATATTTGACTAATGTACCAAACTCCCTGACTTCTAAGTGTCTCACCTGGCAGATACAATAACAGCATCCCCCTCACTCCATCTCAGTCCTGGAAAATACTTCAGACATTGTTTGGACAGCATGAAAAGGCCTGGAAAGAACACAGACCCTGCAGCTAGAATGGTCAACATGGTCCCTCACAGTTTGTCTTGGTGGCAAAGGTTCAGCAGGCAACGTGGTCCTTACGGTCTGTTTCTTTTTTCCCTCTAAAATAAAACAATAAATACAAGTGCTTTAGTAGCTAGCAATGGCAAAGTATGTAAGTAGGTTATAAGGGTAGTTTAGAAATTATGATTAGACGAATATTCAGGAAAGGGCATACAATACATTTGAAAAAAGACAGGGGTTAAGTGCATTTTACTTGGTGGAATGGATGTAAAGCTGTGTTGATTTTCTATGAAAGGCTCTTTATGTAACGTACCAGTGTGTGGGGATAACCAACAATGGTCGTTGCAAGTTTTACTATGACTGATTGTGCTATCTATCCGCATGTTCAATTTCCATTGGTCAAAACCATGCAGGTGTTAGTAGAACCTAATTGGTTAAGTGGCTTTGATAAAATACGCAATGCGATAGTGTCTCAAACCAAGTATGAATGCTGAAACAGCAAACACTATCTTCTTTAGGATGTCAACTGTTTACTGGCGTGGTATATGCCCATCACGTTACTTAGTAACTTGTTGAGGTCGTTTGACTTTCTACATAAAATGTTAAGACTCGTGCTGAGTTAAACATTAGCATTAAAAGCGTGGCCTGCTAACAGGTTAGCCAGCTATATATATATATATATATATTTATATATTCAAAAGCACATGTCGTGGCTACCTGCTGTCATTGTTAGCTAACATTAAATGTGTAAAATCAACCGAGCTACGTATAATATTAAACCGTTGGTTTACATAAACTATAATCTAGCCAAGATAACCGGCTAGCTAGCGTTAACATTTCAAACCCAATAACGGTCAGTCTGTTAATAAATGTGTGCTAGCAATGTTAACGTTATGGGCTAATGCAAATGTAAATATTACACACAAAGCCAAATTTCCTAGATATTTTCCTATTTTTAGAGAAAATTATTTTAGTCAAGTTAGCCAACATAAGGGTTAATTTATCGTTAGCTGCAATTTCTATGGCTAGCTATATGACGTTAGGTCATTGAATTCGAATGGGAGTTGACGTGTTGCACGCGTTCAAATGAATGGAATTGGCTGGTAGACTGTAGCTAGCTAATAATCCCATGAATGACAATGTTGCTAAAGTTTAAACTAGCTTGTTGACATTACTTGGGGATTCTGCGGAGTCCAGTCAACGGCTTGTTGGGGCCCGAGTCCTGGTGAAAGCGTTTAACGATGTCCCGGGGGTCTCAGCCTCGATGATCCGCATGTTTATGTGGCCACAATGTCTGAATTGTAGCTAGTTACTAGCTACATAAGCTAGGCTAGTTGTAGCAAGCTATCCCCTTAGCTTGCACTTCCGAACGCGAAGAGTTTAATAGCAGGCTGCAATACAAATGGACCTGAATGATCCAACGTTGGCTATTGTCTCTGCAATTTCGAATACCAAACAACTAGATTTAAACCATCAAACTGATATTTTTTTCACTTATTTAACGGTAATCCATCCAGATGTTTTACTAATATGGCACTCAGAAGCTAGTTAGGTAATTTACATGGCACGAAAACCCCTAGCTGCTACTGCTGCTGACAGTGTCTGTTAAGAGACGTCGTCGGCAAAACGCTGCCGCTTGCTGACCGATTCACAGGTCCTAGCAGAAGCTTTTTGTTCTGTGTTAACGTTCAATAGGTGGCGTTGCAGTTGCAACCAACTTACTGTTCTTTGCTTGCAGTAATCATCGAGTTAGCTTTTTGTATTGTCACTGGAATCTATCTGTAGTGCAAATTCCACGGTTGGATGAAGTTGTCGGCAATAACAATATGCCATGTGTGCACTTGCGTGGGACTTCCTCAGCCACTTTACCCCACATTGCAAGGTTCACTGCCAATCAGAAAAATAGAGCTGCAGGATTGTCACACACAAAAAAATGTGGGTATATAGGCTACGTGTCGAGAAACCGGGAATTTAATCCTGCAGTTTGCCAAATATGTTCGTAAACTCACAAAATAAAATATATATTGCTGAAGGCTCCACTTAAAAAAGGGAAACGCTTATATTTGGGTTTTATTAATTAAATCTGTCTATTCGGTGAAATGTGTATATATAATTCACGCACTGGGGCAGGGCTTAAACATGTCTATGTAATGACCATGGAGGTCGTCTAGTCATCTCGCTAAATAATTTACTTTTCACAAAGATAAAATAAAAACTTGTAACAGCCAGCTCTCTAACATTAATCAAATATTACTCAAAAATATTAGCAAAAGGCAAATTCGTAGAAACATATAAATAAAACACCATTTAACTCATTTTACTTTTAATAGTCAAAATTACAAAATAATGACATGATCTCTACCTCATCTACAAAATAATAACAATTTGTATGACCGTGGTAAGCATACTTGATTTTTTTTCTCTAACAACTGTTCATAGACATGCATACTGTTGAGAAATATAAAAATATAAATATAAATACATCCCGTTAATATTTTTTAATTAATCCATGACTAAGATTTAAAATAGTTTAGAATAAAATAATTAAAATGCGGTTGAGTACAATAAGGCATTAAGATGTATGCAAGAGCTGTACAAGTTCCTAAAGTAGAGGTATTATTTTTCTTAGCTTAATGCATTAAACATAAAATATCTTATTAATTCACTACTTTTCTCAACAAGAAAAACAAATCTCCAAATGAAATGATAACTTTACATGTCTTAAATTTAAGAAATAACATACCAACACTAAACTGATTAAAATGAAGCACTAGTACAAAATCAGGATTTGTTAAAAGCATACTAGGTGGCATCACATTTAGTACCTCCTAGACATACACATCACTTACCTGACCTATTACCTTATAAGCCCTTCCTTGACATCACACATTAACAACAAAAGTTAAACAACCAAAAATAGGACAAGTGATCTTTCTTTTCTGATTTACAAGAAGTGATAATATGATTTGCGTTCAGAACGCTATGTGCTGTACATGGTGTTAAATACTAAAACCTACTAAATGAGTTTCACAAAAATAGATTGTTACATATAAGAAAACAACAGACTATGGCAATGACAAATACAGATACAATCAAAGTAATGGCAAATCAACTGACTTTATCTATTTTTTGTTATCCATGAACTAGCCCACAGGGACCTATTTCCTTTGTCATGGCAACTCATTGTTATAAGCATGACAAATCTAAGTTTCATACATGCAAAAGGTAGTTTTTAGGTGCAAGTGAGCCGTGGCAGAAGCTTAGCTGTAGAATAGCAATAATGAGTGTTTGTTTCTTATGGTTAAACCCAGAGAGGAAGACAATGAGCTTGAAAACTCGAGAAACCGTTGCCTAACGCTTAACTGAATTCAACATAACATAATAAGGTGCTCGACACTCCTGCACACAACTTAACATTAAATGTCTATTTTTTGCCTCTTTGTACCATTACCCAAAAATACTTGAACAGAGAATAACCTAACTTTTTCGTTCCCCTGACTATTATCATAACATAATTGCTTATTCAAATGTAGAGTTTCCTGGATTAAACAAAGATCTTCCCATTGCATACTATATCCCAGTATTCTTTGCCCCCTCACCCTTTTGTCAAATTTCTTAAAAACAATCTGATCCAACAACTTCAGCACACAAGCCATTCAGATTCCCAGATGTGAGCTACAAATAAGAGGTAAGACGAGAGAGCTAGTGAATGTGAGAAACACACAGCCCTGGGAGCAGATAGGAGAAGGGTAAAGGAAAAAGATATGGGCATGGGACAAAGAGGGTGAGAAAGACGGGAGTAATACAGTAGACGACCACAAGACCACAGTTTCATAGGAGCCCTGTAAGCTTGAGAGTTCACTAACAGGACAACACATCCATACCTGTCATCATTAGTGTCAGCTATTTTCCAACAGCCAAAGATAATCTACCTCAGGCCTGTCCCCACTTCCAAACTTTTGAACTTTTCCTACCTAGCATAACCTCCTGTCTCTACTCGCCCAGCCCCCAGTTTTAAATTCCCCTCTGCACCAGGACTCAGGCTGGGCTGAGCAGCACATAGAGTTGCTAACTGTGGGACTGGGGTGCGATGCTGGAGCAGTCTGTGACCAGCAGGTCCACCACATTGTTGCCAGTGACATAAACCGTGGGGGCCGTCACCATATTGCTAAGGGAGACAGAGGTGCTGGCCCCCCCACTAGAAGAGACGGGGCTCGGTGCACCCTGGCTGCTGTTGTGGGTGCCCATATGGCCCTGGAGCTGGGTGGGAGTCTTGCAGTGGACCCCGCACAGCTGACACACCAGGATGCCTCCTGCGGCGGTGGCTCCAAAGCCCCCAGCACTGTCTTTCCACTCTTGGCCATGGTGCTTCTGAGCGTGGACACGCAGGTAAGTTAGGGTGGTGAAGCCTGGTTGGGTGGAAGGAGTCGTAAGAAATGGTCAACTTCAATTCCATGGGAATGTATAACATATATATAAATATATCTGTATATGCTACTACTAAACTATAATCTGGTTATGTGTGCTTGACAAACAATCGACCATAGTACTAGCATGTTAGAAAAGATTTTAGAAATATTTAAAAAACATTTAGCAATCCAGGTTCTGAAAACTCACTGCGATTACAAAGATGGCAGGCGTGGTGCTGCGATTGGTTGTGCACCCTCATATGATCTGTAATGTAAGCCGCTGACAATAGCTTGCCGCAAATGTGGCATGGCACCTTCTCCTCGTGGCGAATCATATGGGCACGCAGGCGGTCTCTCGTGGCAAAGCTGGACTCACAGGTCTGTGAGATAGATATAGATAAAACGTTTAATGAATTTAAAAAGAAAGACCTGGAATAACAGTCTTTAGTGGAAAAACAATGACATTATATGTATCAACAAAAATGCTATAAACATGAATAGGGGAAGTTAACAACTGATATGTATTACACTGGCATGAAGTGTAGAAGGATAATAAATAGCACAAACATCAAGTACCGGACACTTGAAGGGTCGCTCAGAGGAGTGGACCTGTCTGACGTGGCTGTTGAGATGGTCAGGCCTGGAACGTGAGACAGAAAAAGGGAACAATTTGTAGAACACTATCCCTCAAAACAAATAAGCAAAGTGGATCGATGACATTATGGGAATGGCAAATACAAATACAAAATAAATAAGCAGCTTAAAGTAGGCAACAGTTTTTTTCAATAGGTAAAGCTTTATCAGGAATGTATATGATCGAAGTTCATCTGAGTAAACACTGGTTCCTTGGTTATTCTTGTGAAACCACATTCCAGACTTTTTATTCAAATCCTATCAGTTCACATGTAATAGAAATAGAGTTGTTTAATCCTTAGTCTCACCTAGAGAAGGCTTTGGAGCAGTGGGGGCAGACATACGGTTTCTCTACCCCACCCTGGTGAGAACGGACATGGTGGCTCATGCGGTCCTTCCTCTTGAAGCGCTGCTGACAAATTGGGCAGGAGAAAGGCTTCTCATCTGAGTGGGAAAGGCGGTGACGGTTGAGGTGGTAGACATCGCGGAAGGCCTTCCCACAAGTCTCACATGCGTGGTTCTTACGCACTGGATTAGGGTTTGCATTTGCCGGTCGCTAAGATAGGAGAGAGATGTATGTCTATGAGTCCAAAAGCATTCTGAGGCAATAAAAAACACATCAATAAATGGGATTACTGACCATACTGTCCTTTTTCTGCTGCTTTGTTAAATCATGCAATTTACACACATAAACATTGTCCCTAAAATGTTTCTAATATTTCACTTCATTTCCAAATTTTTGACAATGTGTTTCATTTATTTAGCATGCTGTGTAACCTCAACTGCCTTTTCTCTCAAGGCTAGAGCCATGCAGGGAAGCGTGGGTGGGGTCTAACATTAGCTTTACGACAGCCATCTCCACAAGGCCCTGACCCACCTGTACTGTCGCCCCAGCGGCCATGACGACAGCAGCAGGAGGCGGAGCATGGGGGTTAACGCTAGCCACTATGCTCGCCATGGCAACCCCCTGTCCATCCTGACTACCCAGAGGAGGCTGCTGGGCTGCCAGCACGCAGGGGGGGGGGAGAGGGGAAGGAGCAGAGAGGTGAAGCAAGGAGAGGGGGATTGTTTGCCTCTCTGCCCTCCCTCCAGACCCCAGCACCGCCGTGGTTGGCGGCGGGCCGGCCACGCCCTCCTTGGCCCCCTCCGCCTGCCCTCTGGCCCTGTCCTTCATGCGTACCCCGGTGTGGACCGACTGGTGCCGCCGCAGGTTGTAGTTGTTCTTGAACTGCTTGCTACAGATGGCACAGATGTGGGGGACGCGAGCCGGCCGGGACGCGGTCTTCACTGCAGCAGGGAAGAAAGAGAGGCAAAGACGTGAAGTGGGCACGTTATTATACCTGTAAACTGTCCCATTCTTAAGGATACAATCAAAGAGCATTTAGAAACGGGCACATTAACAACGGATGCGAGGGTAGCCTTCAGATTAGGGTGAGTCTGACCGCTGTTCCTGGTATTTTTGTCTCCATATAAATATATTTCTCCAAGGTTTTGTATTCATTATTTCTCACCAGGTATAGGTTCTTCATTGAGGGCAGCAGTGTCCACCGTCGAGGGAGGCTGGGTTATGTGCTCTGTGGGTGGGGTTTGAGGGGAATTCGTATGCACTGGTATGAGTTCCGATTGGAGGCTCCCTTCCACTTGGTTTTGGGTGGGAGTATTCTGGAGAAGTAAACACAAAGCCATCACCAAATGTAAATAGTAGTCACTGCAGTGTCATGGGGTACCTTTGTAATACAAGGTTTGAAAAGCCAAACAACTTTAGGGAATCAAAAGTTTAGAGATATAAGCACACACAAAGACAACTGTACACGAGGTCAATTAGAGCTTACCTGGAAAAGAAAATTGCTCCAAGCAGCATCCATTTTGCAACCAAAACAATGAAGACTATAAAGCCAGCTAAATAGTTCTGATAGAGATGCGAAAATAATCCGTAAGCATTCTTTAGTCAATACTGACGACGACGCCCGAATGATTTCTCAGTATTCTTCCGCAGCAATCATAAGTTTCTTGAAAAACAACTTGCAGCAATCAGTTTTTAAAAAAATACGTTTTCTTACTGAGGTACAACATCGATTAAAATTACGCTTCACCAAAGCTACACAGACGTTCGGCTGTATTGTACTGTGGAATTCGTACGCTTAAGTGGACAATGTATCTTTTAGTTTGTGTTTAAACTTTGATTGATTAGACTATAATGACTCGAAAACGCATATCTGATTGAAGGATGACTTTTAAATCAAATATCTGTACGGACATAATGTTTTTTTATATAAAGCCGTAATCACAACTAATAATGCATTCTAAATTAAATAAATACATTTTACGCACAATGATAGTTATTATCAGTGTAACAATAAAAGCATTTGATTAAATAGCAGGTCATGCTTTTAATGTGAATCTATTTTTCCGATTTCCTTCAATAGGCCAATCGAGTGTTTGTCGAAGCCTCGTTGTTGGATTCAAGCCCTGACCCTGGCAAACAGCGCTCGCGCCGGGCCGCAGCCTATCGCTCCACCTCGGCTGTTCAATTGCGAGGATGTCATCTTTCTTTTTTTATCGCTCGCTCTCCCTCCTCCCTCCCTGTCTCTTTCTTCCTTTTCTTTTTTAATTCCTCTTTCTTCTCCCCCTCCTCTCCTTTTCTCGCACCGCTATGTCCCAGTTGCTCTTAAAGGGATATTATTTGAACACCCCCTTTCATTTCCGTCTCCCTCAATGGTGCGTATCCTCTAAAACTCGTTTTCTTGGCCGACAGAAATTGCACTACAGTATTTTTCATACGAATCTGAAATAGATCTCTCGTTGCCGTGTAGAGCTGGACTGCAGCACAGACATAGAGGGAAAACAGCGAGATTAACATTGTATTAACGACAAGCGCATCTTAAAGGGTAGTGCCAACTTGTACTCTGAGGGTATATGGTGATGTCAGAGTAGCAAATAGAACACGACAAAAATATAATCCGAAATAATACATGCGAATAGGCCTGCATTGTAATGCGTTAATATAACTTGGTTGCAGAACAGACTTTAGAGAAAGTGTTTTTTTATATATATATATATATATATAGCTTGCTATGCTAAAAATAATTGACTTGGTGGATGTCACTGTAGCCTACATGTTTGAAGATAAAATAGGCTGGTTTATGTTGGTTATGTTGGTTACCGACATAAAATAAAGACAGTATAAGGTGTGTTAATATCAATTTATTATCATGATTCAATTACTTTGCTTTAATCCTCTTTTCCAACACATTTTCAAGACCCCTGTTCTTTCCCCTTCACGCTAAGAATAGATGTTCAGCTCAATATCTAATAATTTAAAGGTATTTTCAGGAAAGGTGCCCCCAACACGCGTTACATGTGCACAGGGAAATGCCCCTCAGTGCCATCCAGCAATTTAACATGTGACAAAGGAATCAGGATTCCTTCCTTGAGACACAATATCTTTTTCTTTTTAGTAATTGAAAACACCCCTTTACACCACATGTCTCTATATGAATAGCATGTTGCATTGTACAACCTAACTCTTCATATAAATCACCAATAGGTCTTGGTTTTAATAAGGAGCTATGCATGCACTGAGATTTCAACCAAGCATTAAGTAGTAGGCTATACACTCCGGGAATAGTCAGAGCTGGTGTTCTTGAATTGTAAAAAATAGCAGGGTGACTTTTTAAAGGTAGCCTACAATATTTTTACACCCCTTCAAGTAAACAGCAGTCCATATAACAAGACAAAGAAATAAACCGTCTCAAACATGTGTATTACATTGCTCTTAATATAATGATTTGTCTATATTTTAAGACAGACTGGCTGGTCAATGCTGTGTTGCCAGCACAAGAGGGTGCACATTCACAACTCAATGCTCTCAGACCCTTCCAAAAAAAATAAAAATAAATAAATAAATCAACTTGTTGCAGCTCGCAATGATGGTTCTGTAGTTTAAAACGTGAGATTATAATTAAGATTGTGCATTTTATTTCTTGCTTTTTCATGCTTCTTCAAGAGTATTTTGTGTGGGCTCAGTATTATAAATAGAAATCAATAATAAAAAACTATCAAAAACGTTCATTCCAGTATCCAACATGTTAATAAATGTGTTCTTTGCTCTTTGAAGATATTAGCTGTAATCTATGTCCAACATGTTTTCTTTTGAAAATTACATGTTAATATTCAGTGGGGTCTCAAGTAGGGTCACAAAGTGTCTTTAAAATTCAGTGTTTGTCTACAAGAGTGTCAATATAACTAGACTGTATACCGCTCGATACACACATACATATATTATTAACAATTATTAATAATCTAAAATTAATAATTATTAATACCTTGAAACACACACCATACCAACAATGCAACATTTTGTATTATCTATTTTTTACACCTTTCCAACCCCATGGTCAAGAGTGGCCTTTTTTTTAAGAGTTTGAAAAATGTTTACATAATTACAACAATCACATTTGTATTAGTGATGGTAATATTGACACCTATAGAAAATGCTGTTTGATTTGTTGCTCTAAACCTTGATTGCAATACTCATTTTAATATATCAAAAGTAGTATGACTGGCATCCTTACTATTGAAAACTGATGACCGATTTGTTTTGTTTTTGTTTTTATATTCCCATAAATATTTACAATAAAGATAAAAATTGTGGACATGTGATCCTAAATCCCAGTGACAATTGGACAGGTACTTTACATCTCAAATGTGTAATGTTTACAAATGTTTTGTACACTTATCTCACACATTGGAGACACTAATGTAATTTTAAAGATACTCAATAGGTCATGGATAACGGAACTTTTTTTTTTGGTCCACACAAATGTCTCTCATCCCTTCTTTCTTCTTTTTGCAGGTGCTTTTCAAAGAAGAAAACAGTCTCTTGCCTTTATCAACATTCCATGTTTTGATGATAAATGACACATCTTGCAATCAACAAATAAAAATCTTCATGGCACAACATCCCTTTAAGGCCCCTTAAAGGCATTGGTGACGTTAAAAGCCACTTGTTTCTCTCTTTTTTCACAAGGAAATAACCAAACATCAACAAATAACAGTTAATACATTTTGGACAAAATGTATTCCAATGCTTAGGTATTTAAAATGTAAATTAAACCAAGCCATCTTTTTATTGTTCCCTTTTCCCTTATGAAGCCTTACAACACGACTGCTTGCTAGATATATCTGGACACCACACACTACATACAGTAACATACACAATGCACGGTTCCTTTCTTCTCAAACACTTCTCTGTTCTCTCTCTTTCTCCATTCCAACATAGAACATCATAGAAGAAGACTCCGCTACCACCCCCTCGTGACCTTTCTTGGAGATTGCTTGAATAAACCCTTTCCATTGCATGCCTCCACCTCACTTCTGTACAAGTCGAGGGGGCAATAAAAAAGGAGAAGAAATAACACCGCCGTGGTACTGTTTCATGACCATCCCCAGAGGTAAGACGGACCGTTACATTCCTCCCTTCTTCTTTTCTTCCCACCCATCCAACCCTCCCCTGAGTCTAGAGAGTAAGGGTGCACCCCAATAGTCTACGCGGTTTCTTCTACTCAAATCCTCGCCTTCATTTGCACTAGTTCCCTGTGAGTGTGCAAGTCAAAGAAGATTCTGTGTCTGTCCTTCAATTCATGCCTCCCACCATTGGTTGGATTGAGATCAGTGCAAGTGCAGGAGAGGGCACGAGTTAAAGAGGCCGCCTGAGAGTATTGAGTTGCGTTGTAGTGAGATATATGCTCATCGCTCTACTACCCTTTTCTATAAATAGTGATAAGTCCCCTAAACGCCCAGCCCTCCCCAGCCACCCTCCTCTCTCTAGGAATAGGAGAGGTGGGAGCCATTGGAGATGTGTGAGGTGACGGAGGTGCTCCGACTCAGCACTCCGTCAGGCCCACTGGACCCCCCAGGCCCACCGCCAGACGCCGTCCTCCTGAGTGGCTGGGGGCTGTTTCTCAGCGCCATTAGGCTCGGACCGCCCCGCACGGCGAGCCCCCCTCCCCCTCCGCTGTACAGGCCTCCCTGGGAGGAGGAGGACGAGGAGGAGGAGGAGGACGGGCCGGAGATGGAGGGAGGAGCTGGCGGCGGAGGGGGGAGCATGGCCAGGGACTGGGAGGAGGAGCGTGAAGGAAGGTGGTGGGAGAAGGGGTGAGGGTGGGGGTGGGCCAGGTCACCACCAGAGCCCCGCACACCGGACCACTCCCTCTCCTTCTCCCGCTCCCTCTCTCGATCCCTCTCGCGCTCGCGGTAGAGCTGCGGGGTGCTCTGGTGGTGGTAGTGCTGGGGCATGTGGTGGCGGTGGTGGTGAGACGAGGAGGAGGAGGACGAGGAGGAGGACGAGGCCGAGGAGCGAGACGAGTGGTGCGCCTCCCGCCCATCCCTCCCCAGCCCCAGGGCCATCCCCATGCCGTGGGAGGAGGACGAGGAGGATGAGGACGACTCTCCCCGGCTTCCCCCTCCTCCACTACTGTTGTGGCTGCGGCGAGAGTGCGGCTGGGAGGGGGCGTTCTGGGGGTGCATGCCGTGGCTCCAGTGGCCCCCGGAGCGTGAGCCGGGTGGGGCGTTGGGGTAGCCCTGCTTGGGGTACGCCTCGCTGGGGATGCCGGTCAGGGCCATGTTGCTGAAGCCAAGGCGGAGGCTCTCTGAGTCAAAGGACTCAATCTCACTGGCCTGCCGCTCCAGGAGGGTACGGATGCGCTCCGATCGCTCATTCTGCAGGGACAGCATCTCCTCCTCAATCTGGCGGGGGAGGGTGGAAGAGGCAATTTGTACAGGTGGACACCTGCTTTTTCCTATTTTGTGCTCGCTGGCACCAACAGGATATAAGACGTTGTGTAGATCGACCAAATTTGAATGAGTGCCTTTGGCGTAGAGTCAGTTTTCAAAAAGGTAAAGCATGAGGAAAGGGACCAACCAAAAACTCAAAACCTTTTATCTTACAGTACATACAACTTGTATTATTCCACATTATTCTCTCTTGCTTCCACAATTACTCAACAAGAGCTATCTGACGCACAGACACATCTTACCCTCTGCTCCAGCAGCACTCTGCGAATGGACACCCTCTGCTCCAAGTCCTTGGCCTCCCTCTCGTGCTGCGAGTCGGTGTGTATCTTTATTTTGCTTTGGTAGGCGTTCAGCAGCTCCAGCTCCTGCTGCAGCTGCATGCGCAGCACCTGGTATTCTGCTTCCTGTGTCTCATCCAATCGGAGCTGCGTATGAGACAATATAAGTGTAGGGAATGAGTCGATATTGCCATTTTGCATAGATTGCGTGTAAGGGACTAGCTTGTTGAGGAGAACGTTTATGAAGGGTTAGGATATACAGAAAGGCAGACACACTTTGTTGATATTGTGAAGCCTCAGAAGTGAAGCTTAGCTAGTCTTAATAGCCCACACTTAATGGTCAAATTTTAAGAGGGCATACATAGAAACAGTGAATAAAAAAACTAAAAGTAACACTCAAGCCAATTGGTTATGGAATATGCCATCTAAAAGATTACGAGACGGGGCTTGAGTTACACTAGTTAAATGTGTGATGTCTGTGCATGTGGCGACCTGTTCAACAGACACGGGCCTTTAGTCCTCTTTCTGAGGTCATAAACATAATCTCCAACAGACGCCCTCCAGCAAAAAGGATTGTACATTCAGACCCGACTCTAATCTGTGACTGGGAAACTGGCCCACAATATAACCTTGGGCAGTATCAGTCGTGCTACACAAGGACAAGTAGGGATTTGGCTTACTGATTGTTTTGTATTATGTGGGGACATTAAAGTCTGACTAAATGTTCAGTAACATAAAGTAGAAGTGTTCTGTGGCCCAACTCTTACCAAAATCCTCCAGGGATTAAAGCACAGGATAGTGGTGTGCATTATCTTTATTTTTATTTTTTACCAACTTTGCTTAGACGTGCGTATAACACACACACATGCTTCCTCCAAACAATCCTCTGGTACCCAAGGTAGCAAAGAAGCAGATGCTTGCGAGATCCAGTGGAGGTGTAAAGAAGTGGTACTGGAAGTTATGAGGGGTGAGGACAGGGACAGGTTTGTGTGGCCTGTGTGCTTTGTATGAATTACGATTGGGTTTACGCCAAACAGCATTATTACATGGCCACCATGAAAAATCCTGTTGTAGTAATATTTATTTCCTTATTGTGATAATAGGATATTTAGTATCACTGAATCAACCCCAGCACTTTACATAGGGCCAACAGTGTTTACTGGAGATGCAGGTGGGGCTTTGGCTAGGGGATGTTCAGTTTGGTCAGCACAGGAAGTGCGTGATGGTGGTCTGCAGGCCCAGGAGGTTTGTGGTGCACCGGTCAGTAACATCTCCTTGCCTTACTCACAGCCTGTGTGGACAGCATGTCATTGATGGAGTGGTCGTACTGCTCGGCCAGGATGGCCAGCTTACGCGTCTGCTCATCCTTCAGGCGCTTCAGCACGGCCTTGTGGTCCGACTTGGGTGTGTTCTCCAGCAGGTGGTTGCGCAGAGCCTTGTACTGGCGGGTCTGGATCTTACACGTGTCCTGGAACTGGCGCTTTATCTGCAGCTCTTTGGACTGGGGAAGAGAGAAGAGAAGACGTCGGCCCAGCTTGGCTGAAGTGCTCAAATAAGTCTGAGGAAATTTGGAGTTGAGGGTGTTGTATGCTGTCTGTTCCCCTACACTTACAAGCCTTTGTATAGGACTACACAACACCAGCTCTCTATGTTTGTCATGTCATTTCAGGATGAGAGGTCTGACTAAATCATTTGGATATAATAATTACATGTTCCTTTTGGATGTCAAATTATAAAGCACAATGTAGTTTACTTACATATGCACTTCATAGTGCTAAATATACAGTATACTAAATATACAGTATACGCCAACATAAATATATTTGTCAAGACAAATTCAAATGTGTCATTATTGCACAGATGAGCTCTGATGATTTCTATCTATTTATAATAAATACAGGTTATTTAATTTCACATGTGTTATAATCATAATTCAAAGATTTCTTGAAATATCTGTTTGTGATGGGAAATATTTGAAAGTGAGACAGTATTTCCCCCAGTTCATGCTTTTACTATAAAATCATCTTTGAAAATGGCAAAATTAAAAAATTACGGTAATAAAAATATATATCTTATTTACTGCATATCTAGAAGAGATGTTATGATGAGGGAAAGGGCACACAATGTGTAACAAAGAATAATGGGATGAGAGAAACGATTTGTTTGAACTAACTAACATGCAAGAACAAAACTAAAACTATTATTAAAAGGTAATAAAAGTATGTTAAATAGCATGCACAAAAAAGGGAAGCGGGAATAAGACAAATGTAAGGAGATAAATGTAAACAAATCATAAAAACGAACAAAACAAATGAATTTCAACAAATAAGAGTTTATTTTCTGAGGAATAAAAAAAAATGTAGGTAGGACAAGATATTGTGCATACTTACAGACACACACACACACACACATACACATACAAAACAATCACTCATGCACGCACAATGAGGATGAAATGCAAACAAAATGGCTGAACACAGAATGCAGTTCTAACCGTATAATTACCACATATATTAAATGTGAATATAAAATAAATTTGATAAAAACTCTGTGGAAGATCCACACACACAAACAACATAAAAATGTAAACATACAGAAAGAGAATTCTAATGGAGCACAACAAAAATTGAAATAATAACTTACATTCAATCAAAAAATACACTTTTTGGAAACATGCCTCTAAGCCAATATTATTGGGCTGAGTAGAATGCATTAACTTCTCCAGAGAATTAACATAAAGGTTCAATAACTCTTTTCCAATGCAGGTCACAGAGAAAGCAATGGATGCCCTACTCTGGGTCAAAACACTTCGCAGGACAGAGAGTGCTCAGTCTTCTGTCAAAACATAAGAAGTTATTCCCTTCCATGTAAATGGCTTGACTCTGATCCAATTGAGATCAGAGTCCTGCTAAGAAATGCAAGGGACTATTTTCAGGGTAGCCCTTCACCATAGTAGTATTTCTGCACTTGTAGTCAAATTTCAAAGGTTTTCTTTGGGCCCCACTAACCGATAGAGCATAAAGTGACCGTGAACACCTTTTAACTAACCCGATTGTACAAGCATTGTTCCTTCAGCTCACATTCAATTCCCACTAATCATTGGCCTTAAGTTTCAAATTGCAAGCACCCCAATGATTGTCTATATGGCTTCAACAGTATTTAAATTAACACACAATTAAATAACGTCAATCTTACCATATATCCTAAATATGAAGATAAGCACAACATAAAATATGAAACAAGCACTCATGCAAACAGTTAACTGTAGGCAGACAACTTCTGTATGTTCACATAGTACAATGAGAAACAAATGTTTACATGGTAAAACATTATAATACTATTGCATATAGTGCAATAGGTATATACTCCTTCCAGTGACAACACTGGATGCAACTTATCCAAGGGGTATACCTCTTGCTATTTTTGGCTCAAACAACCAAGAAAATGTCCCTATTTTATCTAAAATGGCCCCTTTCAGGAATCTTTTTCTACTAGTCCTGGTCACAAGGTCCACTGAACCAAAGCACATTTTGAGGACTTTCTCTATTTTGTATTGTACTAACACATAAGCCCATGACTGCATGTTTATGCATAGGAGTCAGGGCAGCACTATATTTGCCGATGCTGAATACCTTCTGAAAAAGAGGATTTCTAATATATCTGGACAGCAGCTTATTGCAGTTATTGACAAAAAATTAGCGTTTGATATTTTAAGTCCGATATTTTGTGAAATGATAGTATCCTAGAGTATTTCACTCCAGAAGAGGGATATGTTGTTTTACTTGTTCTCTAAATGCCTCATCAATAGTTACTTTGGGGACATCAATGTCAGCACTAGGATAGCAGTGCACAAACAACACCCTGAAATCTTAAGACTTCCACAAACATTAATAATTGCACATATATGGTCTTAACATTAACCATAAAAATATGAATGTCTTACAAATTAAGAACAACATGGTTAAGTAAAAATAATCTACATATTAACTTTTACAAAAAGCACAACAGTGACAAACTTCTAGCTAAAACGTTGAGTGTAGGCGGTGACAAGATCCTTTACTTCAAGCTTTCCTCATGCCAAAAATTATCCTTCAAACAACTAAGGTACAGGTTTTGTGTGCATCATAGGTCGGTTGAACACCAAATGCACACAGATAAAGATGAAAGATTGCGTGCACATTATTAAGTTGTCTTTTGTTTGGGAGTATTGCCAGTAGAACAACAAACCACAAAAAGAAAAAAAAATCTAATATTGGCTAAAATGAAAAAAGAAAATACACAATGGCCAAATAAAAGATGGAGTATTCTCATTCCTCAATCACACAATTCTACTTCCTCGCTCACTTTCTGCACCCCCTTCCTCTTTCTCCTCCCTATCTCCATGGCCTCACCTTCCCCCTCACAAATCTCCCTGACGATGTTCTCCTTAATCCACACTCCCACCTGCCCTCCTCCCGGAACATTCGCAACCTCTCCTCCCTCCTCTGCACCTCCCTCTCTCTCCGCCTCCTCTCCCTCTGCCGTTGCTCCCTGACCTCTCGGGGCAGCAGTCGGGGTAGCCGGCTAGGCTTCTCCACCCTCAGCAGGCCCACCATGCGCAGCCTGCTCAGGCACGTTTGGGGCAGCTCTCCGAGGACTCGGTGTGCCAACTTTAGCACTACAGAGTTGGCCAGGTCAGCGAGGACCCCTATGGGGCGTCGGACAAAGCGCTTGACCCACAGCAGTCCCTTGGCCATGGGCGAGCTTTGGCTCCTGCGAGCCTGGTACTCCAGGGGTAGGCTCCTGAGGGGGACAGGGATTTTGGACTGGCGCACCCCCCAATTGCGGCCGGCTTTGGGGAACATGTCGTAGAGGCTGCGCTCGGCCAGGCCCCCAAGGACTGACTGGCAAACGGTGAAGAGGGGCCGAGGCAGGCGGAAGAGGAACCTCATCCACAGGCGGCTGAGTTTGCGAGGGGCATTCTGCATGAAGACGCGGGCTGGCCGGACCACCAGCACAACCAGCAGGTAGAGGGAGAGGAAGAGGGAGGGATAGCTGAGGAAGGAGGCCGAGATGAGAGCCACCGGGACGTAATAGAGGCCAAGGCTTAGAGAAAGGCCCAGGCTGAAGAGGCCGCAGGCCCAGGTGCTGAGCGACATGAAGGTGGAGAAGGACAGGGAGCAGCAGGACCGAAGGAACAGGTAGGAGAAGAAGAGGGCCAGGACGGCCAGCTCCGAGGACAGGAGGAGGGAGGCCATGGAGGGGAGGGGAGGGGAGCGACGGAGGGAGAGGAGGAACACAGAGAGCAGGAGCAGGGTGAGGGTGGAAGGCTGGGCGGCAGCAGACAGGGACAGGAGGAGACAGATGGCGTGAGAAAAGAGGGATGGGAGGGAGGTCTGGGAGGGGGGCTGGGGAGGAGGGGGAGGCGCGAGGGTGGGCTCCAGCTCCTCCAGGGACTCTGGGAAGTAGAACTCGGAGAGCTCGTCCATGTGCTGCTTTGGGACGCGCCTCCTCTCCAGGGAGGGGGACGAGATCAGCTCTGATGGGCAGCCGTCGGCCACGCCCCTGCCTTCCTCTTGGTCACCCTCTTCATCGCTGTCTTGCTGATCGCTACACCCTTCGTCCTCGACTCCCTCCCACTGCTTCCCCTCTACTTCCCTCAGATCAGCCGCCAACTCTCCCTCGTCCTGCTCCTCTTCCTCCTCCCCCTGCTTGTTTGGCTCTGTGGCGCTAGCTGCCTGCTCTACGTCCCTGTTTGCTTCTCCTTCTACGTCCTGGACCCTCTCCCTCCTGTCTCTGTATACTTTCTCTACGCTTCCTTCTGTATCACTCTGGGCTACTCCTTCATTTGGCTCTGCACGTCCCCGCCCCTGCTCCTCTTTGGCTTCGTTTTCCTCTACCGCTCCCTTTTCCTCGCCCCCTCCCCACTCTTCAGCCCCGTCTACCTCGGGCCCCAGCGTTTGAGGGCCCTCCTGCCTCTCCTCTGGAGGCCTCTGGCTCTGTGGGGTGGGGGGCTCACTCACTTTCAGGCTCTTGGGCTGCTGGCGGACCTCCACAGCGTGCTTCTGCCGCAGCTCCTGCTCGCGCCGCTTGTTGTACTCCATCTGGTTGGTGAGCTCCGTCTGGTGCTGCGTGCGGATCAGGTCGGCCCGCGTGCGCTGCACCGTGGCCAGCTGCCTGAACTCCAGCTCCTGGGTGGACTCATGGTGGCGCAGCAGCATGGCACACTCCAAGTCCTTCAGCGTCTGCTTCTTGTTCAGGTCCTAGAGAGAGAGAGGGGCAGAAAGAAGGAGAGAGGATGAAGGAAACAACATGTCAGAATGAGGAATTAAAAATTAACAAATAAAAAAGGCAATACAATTCATAGATTACTCAGTAACTGATGTTGTTAGGTATCTTTCAAAACACACGAAGCAGGCTTGTACAAGTAAATATCACAATATCGCCCTTCTTCCCATTTTTCTGATACTACATCTTGAAGGCCAGTCAAGAGGACAAAGTGTGTGAGTGGGGAAGACAGTGGCCTGCCTGCCTGCCGGCCGGTCACCTCGCGCAGTAGGTCCTGCTCCAGGTTGTGGCGAGCCAGAAGCATCTTCCTCTTGTACTGGCGACACTGCAGCTCATAGTACTGGCGCTGGCGCCGCAGCAGCCCCGCCTCCTCCTCGGCCTGCAGCTGCTGCAGACACTCCTTTTGGTGCACCAGCCATTCCTGCTTCTCCCTCTTTGGAGTCGACTGGTTCTCGTTCAGTTCCTAGAGTGACGGGGGAACGTGAAAGGGTTACGCTGTCTGGGTTGACGGGTCGAGCCTCAAGTCATGTCATTTAATTCGTCCACCAACTTTAGGGTATGAGACGATAGACTTCCCCAGGTAGAGAGTATAGTTATTATAACAATACAGTCAAGAAGTTGGACAGATTTAAAGCTTTGTTGACCAGTTCAATCTAAAGCTGTGAGCTAGGTGCAGTGCTGTGGTTGGCAGACATGGTCATCAGACAGTGTTGACAGCGTGCACTCCACGGGCTCCAGAAGGACGACAGTTCTTACCTCTTTAAGCTGCTCCTTACGTTGGCGGTACTGGCGCTTCTGGTTCTCCAGCAGGCTAGTGAGCTCCTTCTTCTGCTGGGCCAGGATGTGCTGCTGGAACTTCTTCTCCTCCGCCAGGGCTGCCTTGGTCTGCGTAAGACAAGAGCCAGGTGGTCAAACAAAAGTCTACTTGAAGAGCATTTTACAACATTTCATCCTTCTCTCCATAGACCGATCCGTTCTTCATCGATTCAATCGATTAATTTCCTTCAGTGTGCTATCAAGGCTGTCCCCGCTTACAAGGTGAGCGTTGATCAGTTTCCTTTAACATTATTGGTCCCTAATTTATGACTTTCTTGATGTTTTTTTCTCTTATACAGTTCTGGTGGTTGTGATTTTGAGGTGCATCTACCACCACACACGCCCCATTTCTAACCTCTTTGTCAAGGATGGCCTGGTGCTTCTTAGAGAACTTGTCTCCTTCGCCGGAAAAGCTGTTCCTCTGGTTCTCCAGCTCCTTGTCCAGCCGCAGCTGGTGATCGTCCATCTCCGACTTCAGCTTGTTCTCCAAGCCCATCAGCTGCTTCTGGTGCTGCCGACGCATCCGCTTGTACCTGTGAAAGACGCACGCAGACGGGTTACGCAACGATCTATTCTGGAAACAATCTGCATTGCAAGAGCTGTCCTGTATATGACTGTTCTCTGAAGGATGCATTGTGGCTGTGAAAAGCACGGAGGCTCTGAAAGGCTTTGTTGCGCTGACCCAGACATCTGCTCCCTCAGTGCCGAGCCCTGCTCGTGCTCCTGGATCTGACGCGTCACCAGCGAGGCCGTCCGGATGGTGGCAAAGTGGTCTCGGCCTCGTCGGCGCCTGCCCCCTCCTCCTCCTCCTCCTCCTCCACCACCACCTCCTCCACCAGAGGACGGGGCATGCTGCGGGGCATCCAGCTCTGGCTTGTAGGGGTCATCATAGATGTTGTCATGGCTCTGTAAGGTGACAAGTGTATGCAATCAGGGACAGTTTTAGATAATATACAATAACCAATTCTCCCAAAACTCAAACACAGATAACGGACACGACTGTCTGTTTTATTCCGTTGTGCAACACTTTATAATTGGGCCCCGACCGGCAAACAACGTCAAGAGGAGGCTCTCAAATCCCCCAAACAGACAGACCACTTATGTGGGAAATGGACCAGGTTGACAAGACACGGTGCTCCCACGTACACACAGACTGACCAGGGGTTTGTGCAGGACGGAGCTGTTGGAGGTGACGGTGTGCTCGCCCTCCTGCATCATGGCCATCTCGCCGCTGTCGTCCGAGCCGTCCGCCAGGCTGTTGACGGAGCTGCTCTGCGAGCTGGCGCTGATGGACATGGAGGGCAGCGAATGGGAGCTCTCCATGCTGTTGACCGTGCCTGTGCGCAGCAGGTATTGTTCCGCGTCCTGGTTTCAACACACGGTGGAGGTTAGGTTTAGCGTGAAACATGAGCAGACTCCTGCAAGCACATCTATAGGGATCTATGGTGCGAATCAACGTATAGCCCTCACAAACAAACACATCCCTAACTGAAAGGTACGTCACCTTACCAGCACTCAGACACTTAACCAACGCATACAAAAAAATATAATAATAAAAACAGCTAACAAAACCTACAGGTGCTTTCCTAGATTAAACATTTTCTGCATTTCCTAATTTCCGTTTGGCAATAGCGGATAGCAGTTTGCTTCCAACATAAAAAGAGCATTTGGTACTCCAGGGCAAGTGGATAAGAGGTCACAGTACGTGCTGAGGCCGAGCGGCAGTGCAGGACACAACACAAAGACAGGATAGATGCTTACGCTTAAAGTCTTCCTGAATGGAGCATGACCCTTACTGCCTTCTCTCTACAGAACAGTTAACTTTTCAAGTCAATGGTCCCCGCTTCACATAACCCAAGTGGAGAGTTTTATTAGGATACTCCTCACTGGATCCCATGAAAAAAATTGTTTTTTTCACAGAAATTGCTGCAGAGGTGAATTAGGGGGTGCAACATTTTTCAGATGTCGCCGGCATACTCTTTGTTGCAGGCCAAAATAATTAATCAAATTCAAATGCAAAGGACTCTGTTCCACATATGATAAAGTATTGCTGCAAAACCCCATTTTGTTTACTTCTGTTTTTGTAACTTCTTCGTCCACTTCCTCCATTATTTCCTTCTTCCTCTTTCCCTTGCCTCCACAATTCTGACCCCCCGGCTTACCTCCTCCTCCTCTCCTCCCTCGGGTGCGGGGCCATTGTGGGCCTCGTGGAAGAGGATCTTCTTCATCTTGCGATACTGCAGGTTGTCCAGCTCCCTCACCGCGTCTTTAGTGCGTGCTATCAGGTCCATCACCACAGTCACGGGCCGCTCCCGACAGAGGAAATGGTGCTGGGGACCAATACATTATTCAGTACCAAAGTGCCACTAACTAACCCCAAACTCAAACTGTATTCAACAAATAGGCTAAATATTGATTTAATGATTAGTGGAACTCAGCCTTCCCACTTCAAACGCTATGTTAACGGTATGCTACTAGTCACCTAAAGCTGTCGTACAATTGGTTTGTAAGGCAGTCATCAGAGAAACACAAACACCACGCAAATTAAAACAATCATAGCGAATATTTAAAAGAGTCAGCCCTACAGCTTAGCGGCGGAGTATTTTACCTTAAGCAAAACATCTGAGTTAGGCCTGTCCTGGGAAATCTTCTGCAAACACGAATCCACAAAATTTCTGAAATAATCCGACCTAGAGAAGGTACAAAAGCACTCGCCACCTTAAAATGCATTCTTATTACCACACGCAGTTCATAGTGAACAGCTCTCTAAGAGTCACACGTATATGACCTACCAGTGATTGGACTGCAAAATGGGGCTCTCATTCTGGGCGATGTGGTATAAGGCACTCATAGCATTCATGTTGAACAGAGGAGGCTTCCTCTCCGCTAAGTATAGAACAAGAGGGAGACAGAGAAAGTGAGAGGGAGACACTAAGGGACAGATGAGTATTTATTCACACACAGAGATTGAACATGTTCTACAATTTATTTCCATGTACTTCCAGCCAATGGTGGTCAGCGCCTTACCCAGTTCTATCGCAGTAATGCCAAGTGACCACACATCCACCTTGCCATCGTACTGGCCCTCATCCATGGCCAGGATCACCTCAGGAGCCATCCTGCAGGAAGAGGAGGAACACAGGGGAGGCACTGAGAGACAGATTATAAATTCTCCAAAGCGTTTTCCCCTTAAATAGAAGTTACCTCAGCTGACACAATAAATGACATTCATCATAAAAATCCAAATTGGCAGTGGCAGCAATTGTGTGCTAAAGTGCGTATTAAAGCGTCTATAAT
Organism: Galaxias brevipinnis; assembly: GCA_036023535.2. NCBI lineage: Eukaryota > Metazoa > Chordata > Actinopteri > Galaxiiformes > Galaxiidae > Galaxias > Galaxias brevipinnis. The sequence goes on along the minus strand of JAVQIZ010198532.1, from coordinate 4,282 downwards.
TTACATGTGTTTATTCTTCTTAAACAGGGTTGTCAAAACTATAATGGTAGCTGTAGCATCTCACCAGTAGGGCGTGCCCACAAAGGAGTTGGCAGGGGCCACAATGGAGGCGGAACCAAAGTCCCCCAGCTTCACCTGGCCCGGCTCAGTCAGCAAGATGTTCCCTGCCTTCACATCCCTGACAGACAGACAGAGAGAGAGAGAGAGAGAGAGAGAGAGAGAGAGAGGGGCCCGTGGAGGAGGAGGGGAGAGGGAGGAAGGGAAAGTGTGCGACAGAGAGGTGGGAAACAATGGAAAGAAGAACGACAGAAGGAAAGCGTGTCAGAGAAATTTGGCAATGCAAAATAGCGAGTAGACATTGGAAAAAAGGCGGAAAGGGAGAGTGGAAAAAGCAAGGGGAGAGAGATCCGATATTGTGGGTAAACAGCACTAAAGTATGCACATGAAAAATCCATCAAGATCCAAGTTTATCTTTATTTATAATGTATTGCTTTGCTGTATCTATTTTTATTGTTTACATTTTAAAGTGTAGCGAATCTATATCTATACATTATATATTATATTTATATGGCTACTGACCTGTGAATCATGTTGTGAGAGTGTAGGTACACCAGGCCCTGCAAAGCACCATGGGTGATGGCGGCTATTTCTTCTTCCTGAAGCGGCTTCTTGTGAACTGTGCAGAGAGATACGGGTAAGTCCCATTCCATTTTTTTGAAGACCTTTATTTGTTTATTGTGCTAATCTCCATTTGTCTCCCCCACCCTTCTCCCTGATGCAAACCCCTGCTGCTTTTAACACTCACCCTCCAGGAGATCTGAGGCCGAGCCCAAACAGTACTCCATCACCAGCTAGCAAAGAGCAGACAACAGACTGTAAAGGTCCTTGTTGTTTCATGGCGATTGAAAGGCAAACACTTCCCCTGAAGTGGACACTTACCCATGCAGTGTGCTCTCTAAGGTAGCATCCATGATACTCTACAGTATTAGGGTGCCGCAGCTTCTGGAGGAACTTCACTTCCTTGATAATATCCTGCCATTTCTGGAAAAACAGGGAGGTGGCAGGTATGAGTATGAATGAATTCGCAATTGTCACGGTACAATGTATTAACAATGCCAATGCATATTGTCAGTATTTCACGGTAAGTCCGTTTTGTTCCCACCTCGTTGGACTGCTTGCCACTATAAGACATTTTCTTGATGGCCACCACCTCATTGGTGCGGATGTCATGGGCCTGACGGAAAGGGGAAGGTGTTTAGAAAGAGAACAAAACCAAGTGAACAGTGCAACTTGCTGCAGCCCATTAGAGCCCCATGACTGTACTAACCCTTGTGCACGCTCTGCCTCTCCCCCTCACCCACCCTCTCTCTGCTACTTCATCCTCCACTGGCCAGCCACTCTTTCACCCTTCATTTAACAAGGCCATTCAGCTGTCACCAGCCTGTAATCTTTTGTCCTTCGTTGGCAGCCAGCTCTTCATCTACTCAGTTACCTTTTATCTTTGCTTCCCTTTGATCCACCACAAGGATCTACCAGGTTCACTGTCTAGCTAACCAGCGACCAGGAGTAGGCAATGTCATCACTCCGCTGTTTCTGTGGTCCACTTACGCCACATTAACACAAGGTGCTAAATTCTCCTTCTTTTAACCCATCTTTCCATTAAAACTTGACCCCAATTTGCTATTACCATATAACAAAGAGTTACTTATCTAATTTCATGTTAGAAAGTAGAAGAGCATAATATTGTCAATAAGCATCAGTCGCCATGCTCATTGGGTATTATAGGAAATCTGACTGATGCTGAGGAGGACATCAATTTTGACAAAGAGTACCGAACCCATGAGGAACTTACAAAATATACGGCTCCAAAGCTGCCATGGCCTATCTCCCTGAGGTCTGTGAAGAGCTTCTCAGGGTCGTCTCTGTAGAAAAGCTCAGCCACCTCCGGGTCCTTCAGACTCCCGGCCCGCACACTCGAAGGCATGGCCAGCGCCTGGACACATACGCACTATTATAACCTCACAGCCCATACGATCCACCATTCATTAAGTTGTGCACCGATAAGAATATACAAACCACAGTGTATGCAAAGACATTTGCTTCTCTGTCTCTAACGCCAATATATGCAGGCTCGCACACACCCACACACAGCTACAATAAGACTTGATAATATGCATGTAAAAGGTTGGACACACCTGTAAAAAAAAACAAAAAAAAAACAACAGCACCCATATACAGATAGACAGAGAAAGAAATGCATCTTGGTGAGAACGGGCAGTCTAGAACAGAAGATTCACAGTTACCACAAGGAACAAAACTCATGACCACAGTACATCTATTTGGTTGGATTATAGACCAACACACACACAATGTTTAAAAATGACATACTACAACCATTTAAACTTTTAACAATAACACCAGACTTAATCTGCAGATATATCTGACTTGAAGGTTTTGACTTCTTCAGATGCCAGATTTTTACTGGGTCATTGCTATTTTCACAGTCGATAGCAAGTGGAACTAGACAAATATCTTAAATTGAATCCTGCTTAATCTATAAACATGCAAACCTGCTGAGTTGATATAATAGGCTCTGTCTAGAACTAGCTGCGTGGTAGATAGATGGTACCAAGGCAGATAATAATTAAAAGACATTGGGAAATGGCATAATTTATGACATTTTTAAAACGGAAGTGATGGACTTAGCCATATCATATGACATTAAAAATCTAAATTAATGGTACAGTATGCATTATGGACACCATTTTTGTCTTAACCCTCAAGCACAATCATCGCAAATGTAGTTTTAGTCTCAGTTACGATTATCACCCCAACTTCTTACTCACAAAAAGGTATTCTACTTCGCACTAGATTAGCTTAACGGTAACGTCGGCTGACTTTATTTGCCAACCAGAGAATAGCGAATCAAACCATGTATATTAAATTCGAAACCCATGTAACGTTCGATATGCTGAGAAACCATTGTTTGTAAAATTGGTAAAAACATGATCGGTTTAGCATGATCCTACGTTAGCTGTAATAACGTATTTTAATCAACGGAAAATGTCAAAAGAAAATAGCACTAAACTTGTACTATCATGACATATGTGTATCTAAGTTACCTATAGTGAATGTTTGCGAACAGTAAGTGCTGTGGCCAAAACACCAGCAAGCTATGAATTATTTAAGAAATATCCTACCGTGGCTTATGGGTTCCACTGTAGCTAGCTGTAGAGCTAGCTAACCGGCCTGGAAGAAAAATCTGGTTCTCGCTCCCCCGACTACGGCTCCTGGGCTCCCACCACAGGCGTAACGTTACGTTTGCTAACGAACGTCAGCTACGGTTCCTCTATTTAACACAAATGAGCCACATTGCTTTTACTGATAGTCCTTTCCATTTCAACTTGCTAATAATTAGCAAGCTAGCGCGTTAGCTTTAGTGGTGCAGCTAGCCACTAGTAAGACAGCTAGCTGTCGGTCGAAATTGCTAATGTTAGATCTGGTAGTGGCAAACTAGCCCGTCCTGATGATGACCAAAACCCGGCTAACGTCAAGGCTTGCAAGCTAGCTAACTGGATAACGATATTGCAGGTAATATCGGAAACCGTTTCAGCCTATAACAAAATCAGGTAGCCTACTCCAACTTCTCCTCTCCATTCTTCGCCACGTATTGTCATCATAGTAGGGGTTTAAGTAGATTTGATCTCTGTCTAGGGTAATCCATTTTTTCTTTTCTCTCATCCGCTTTTTTGTTCAGATTCAGAACTTCATGATGGCGGAGAGGGGCGGGAGTCTTTGGACAACCGGAATTGCCCTCTTCTTCGATGCAGAATTTTAATGATGATTAATTATATAAAAACACTGTTGTCCCCAACGCAAAGGAAGAGTTTGACAGGTGCACGTGCACATTTATAAATTTCTCTGGTTCAATACTCAGTTTTCCAGTAAAAAAATGAGTTGGATTTTCTTTTTTTAACAAAATTAACAGTTCACGGACCGCCAGTATGACGTTTGAGTGTTATACAATATTACTAGTAAGATTGTTTTCCGTTCTTTCAAACGTTGCATTTAAATAGTCCTGTATTTTTGGTCACATCGGAGAAATTAATTATTACCAAAAAATATACTACATATACCTTATGCTAGAAATATGCAAACGGTAACTCAAGGTACAAGGTCTTGTGGATTTAAATAATCCTATTTATATATTTCCATTAGACTTTCCATTAGACACATTTCCATTATATATTTCCATTAGATTTCAATGAAATATAGACTGTAT
>JAVQIZ010198505.1:0-22051 GCA_036023535.2 Galaxias brevipinnis | reverse complement strand
ATACATTGATTTTATAGCTTGCATACAAAGTTCTTAAATTGAATATTTACATTGTATACCATGTGTGTACAGGTGAACAGTACCTGTCAACAAACAATTTTCATATGTTGGGAATAATATCATGTCATTTTTCTAATTTATTTATTATTCTTGCATTATATTGTCTTCTAGTTCTCATAATTTTCCTATTCCATCAATTACATTACTTACACCACCATAAAAACATGTTTAGGGCTAATCCTCCTCTCAATGCCCTGACCAGGCACTGGCATAGAACTGCAGTTGGACAATTTCCCCCTATGGCGCCAGGTCGCCACTGCAAAAGAGCACTCGTGCTCAGTTGGACTTACCTGGTTAAACAACAGTGTTTTTAATTTTTTTATTTATAATAATTTGTGTTTCAATAGCAAGACAGATATCGTTACAGCATCTGTCAACCATGTTTTGTGACATCCAATTCAACCATACCATCTGCAATATTGACCTATACTTTCTTGCCTTTGTTTCTGTGTAAAGAGCCTTACGTACTACACATCAGACACACAGAGCCAAAAGGAGGAAGCTGAAAATGCACTCTTACTCAAAACAATCGTGATCACATCTAAAGAAGAAACAGCAATTTACCGTTTTCAGTGTTACTGTGCAATGTTTATGGCATGAACTTTTGTTGTCACTAAAGTTTTTCATTCGCCAGATGAGCCGGTGTTGTGGCTCCCCTTGAAAGGGCAAGTGGGAGCAAACTTTAAACGTCAATACATTACACAATGCCTGCAGAGTGTTATACTTAAACGGTATTCATGGTCGTTTGGAACGGAATAGAGATCACATATGTGAATTGCCAGCCCTTCAATGCTTTGAAAACCCTATGGCCCTATATGTGATTCCCAAGTGGTCGACTGAAACGTGCCATGTGCAAGATGCCTTAATTTCACAGGAATTTCAGGTTAAGTTCTGCCTTTGTGTGGCCGTTCAATGACGCAAGCATTTCTGTTGCTAAAGGATTTTTTCCATTGCTCTTTTCATTGCTTTGCAAAGCCCTTTATGCATTACATTCCTCAGAGTTCAGGTCTGTCAATATAGTAAAGCGTTCTGATTCCTCTTCCAATAGATTGGTAGAGAGTAATATCAGCTACAAAGGTCTTGGCCCACTAGAGTGAACTTCTGAGAATGACTTGGATTTCCTACTTTTGTGCTGTTGATGAGGCTTTTCAGACATGAGTCTTTTTATTTCTTCCCAGCACTTCCTCATCTGTGTAGATTAACTAGTCTGTCAGCCAGCAGGAACACATCCCTGTCCCAGTGGCAGGGTAGCACTCCAAGGTAGTGTAGCTTTGTCTTTTGCCTGAACACAAACACAGAGACTCTGTTTTCATGGTGACATGTTTCCTTAACCTTTGACATGTCTGAAAAGTTTGGCTGAAATGCACCAGCCCATCACATAAACGATGGTTGGGACAGGACAGAAAGAGAGCCCCCAAATGAGTGAACGATCCGTAGTCAGGGTGCGTTAGTCCGTACTCACAATAAAAGTAGCAGGTACACTTTGAAAATCAGATTAGGTCATTGAATTTTTGGAAATATCCTTCCTATGTTTCTAATGAAGTAACCAATGTATATACCTAACCTTTTGGAAGGGTTGGACAATATGGTTTAAACTTGACAGTAAGTGATGAGTACATTTTGAGGATCTTAGTCATTTTTGTTTTGCATACCAAAGTGTGCATGTATCATGTGGAGTAGACGTGTACCTATTTACATTCAACAACTCAACAGCTGTTTTGTGACAAAGTGGCTTAAAAAGGAGAAAGGTGAAAAAAACAGCTGCTTTAATACAATTTAACTCCAAGCATTAACACACAAGTCTGAGTGACAGACCATTAGTGAGTAAGTGTTAAAGTGCTATATACAATTTTGGATATATAGGCCTCTTGACAAAAACACCTATGATTTCACTTCCCAATTGTAAGCTGATAGGACAAAGTAACAAAAATAATGTTTTTGGATTTGAAAATTAGAACATTTGTTACAACAGATAGAACGTTTTGCAAAAAAAAAAACACGCATTATTTCTTACAAAATAAACAATTCTTTAAAAAAAATGTGGTACTGGAAATAGTTACTAACCTGTTATACTTCTTAAACCGAAATTTTAAATATTAACTTGACATTTTGTCATTACTCCTATCATATTTTTGCTTAATTCATCATGAGTGATGTGAGAATAAATTATGTTCAGCTGGTACTAGGGAGTCTCCCAAGTACAATTACTCTGTTTACATGCAGTAGTAAGGGACGGAAATTGCTCTTGAAAGCGCTTTTTATGGTCATGGTTTTGTTGCTGCACATAAGCCCAATGTTTACCATTGTATTTGTAGGAAATTCAACTCAATGCCACGCGTCAACAAGTGTTTTTGATGGCAGCACAAAAGGCTCGTTTTTAGTTGAACTGAAGCAAATGCTCACCTAATCCCTTTGAGAGCCTTCTGTGACAGCCCTCACAATCTAAGCTTGCAAAATAACTAAATGAAGGTCCTTTGAACAAGTTGATGGACCACCAAATATATTAGCAAGGAACTCAAATGTTTTGCCAAATCCCTGAAAAAAAATAATAAAAAAAACTCTTGATACACAATGTATTTACGAGTTTCATACTTACATCTAAAAGCACACATTTCTAATTATTTCGCATATGCTGGGATTCTTCAGATGTATTGTATGACTTACATCTGAACACTTTGGGTTTATTTATGAAAAGTGCACCCTGCTTATTCTCCACAGCGAGATTACCCAAAAAGTTTGCCTTACTCTCGGCTGTGTAACAGATACCATCTAAATCATTAAGGCTCATTCACTGCCATGTGCCACCCCTGGGCTCAGGTTCCTTTGACCCTGAGTTCAAGCGACTGAGAGCACCCTGACCCCGAGCACTTCCTCTGAATATTAACAGAGTAGTTATGTAGTCAAAAGTCCTGATATAGAACATTGATTCATTTAGATAATAGCCAATCAGGCCAGGCAAAGAGGAGTGCACCAATCTATTCAGGATGGCTAGACCTTTATGTGGCTTACTGAGGGTATAATGACCGCAAATAGAGGAAACGTAGGCCTCTTTGGCTGAAATTATGTGGTCACATGCCTGCCGGCTGTAATGCTTTCCTTTCACCCAGCTAAGTTGGGCTCTTGCTTTACAAGGGACAAATCCAGCCAGTCACTATTATGAAGATGAATGTTGTACTTTTACCTTAAAGACATTTTCGGTTTGATACAAAGCAGAGGAGGATTCGTTCTACGTTAGATAAAAGACAGAACGTGTAAATAACATTTAGCTCTATTTTTGTGTGGCAATATTTGTACATGGCAGTCACTTAGTCAACTTGAAATATAACAGAAGAGCTCATTGATGCATTTGCATTAAAACATATTTAGATTAAATTAATATTTCATTTTTCATACGTATGTGTGGGATTGTTTGAGGACACAAATGCATACACTTTTTTTGCCTTTCTTATACAGTATATATACATACAGTATATGTCCTAGACTAAAAGCAAAGGCAGCTAAATTAACATCCAGGGTCAGTTTTTAATGATCAAATATATAATATACTGCGGTCATTCACCTTATATTTTAACATTTGTTGGGCAAACAAGACATGCAAGGATGTATGTGACCCTGTGTGACTTTTGAGCATGCAGCGTTCATCCTAAGAGCACTATCAGGCCTTTAATCAAGAAACATCCTTGGGCGTTTGTAGAGCTGAAATGGAGCGTGACAGTCGCTGGAGGCTCCCTAGACACGTGAAAGATTCACATCGTCACCCTTTGTATGCATTGTGCAGATCCTATCCTACAGGTGAGGGATGAGGAACCAATTATCGTCTGTGGTGGTCAAACACTTCATGACAAGTGGTATATAGTGGCAGATGAGTATCGTAAGCCTGCGCTGTCCCAGGTAAACAAAGAAGCTCATCCTGTGCAGGACTAGTAGTAGGAGATAGGAAGACCTGTCCTGTATGCTGGAGATCCGGAGCTGGCATATCTATGTTTTTTAAATGTTGATAACTGGCATTTCTTTTTTTTATGTTATCCTGTGGAAGCAAGCCATGTTTTTCTTTTCTTCTTCGTGGGATGTAAATTATATTTTTTTAAATAACTGTTAAAATTTGGTTCCAGCTACAAATTGACTCGTGCTCATTAAACTGCCTCACTGAAGATATTGCATACCTGGTAGCAGAACATGACAACTGTCTGTTATGTCATGTAATATAGTGATTTCCTTGTCAGGTAATTACATATCTCCATTTGTTTATGGGTCTGCTCCACCAGTACAGAATCTGAGAAATGTCTTCACCCATGTTTAGCCTAAAGACAGACCAATTACAGACACATTTTGCACAGTCTTTGTGAGTAAATACACACTTTAAAACCATGGGATAATCATACTTACCACTTGTGTCTTTGTGTGGGATATAGATGACACACAAAATCTGTATGCCAGGCATTCACGCAGTTCTTCTCTATAAATAGTCACCAGCAATCCAAAACATAAATTAACTGTCAGAGCACAAGTATTTACAAGCACGGTCAAATCTAAGTAATTATAAGTAAATTTGTTGCATTTCTGAGTAATTGGTTGCAGATAGGGCTCTGACGGAGAGGCAGTGGTGTGTGACAGGCTGATTTCGAGTGGTAAAGCTGCCTGGGTTGGGGTCTCTCAGACAACCCTCAACTCCAGAACAAAAAGACCACTCTACATCCCTCTCTGACCACTTCTCAATGGAGAGGAACGCTAAAGATATCTGCAGGACCATTACACACACTTAGCAGTGCATCAAGGAGAATTCTGCTCCTCTGTCACTCTAACTAAACTCCCTTCAAAATGACTATTTGTTTCACTGTTTATTATTTCTTTTCCCTTTGTCTATTTTTGAAAAATGTTTTATGTGAAATTGTTCCCTGGGTCTTCAATTGACCCACTAAATAGTTTGGAATTGTTTATGGAAACATGTAGACCAGCTTCTAGCTGATGTGACAAATTACATTGAGCAATGGAAAATGGAGAACAACTGCCATTTTACAGTGTTGGGAATTTGCAACATTAGTGAACATTTGGGACGCTTGTGACATGAAATGTTATGTTCACTGTATTTTTTATAAATATAAATACAATTCACTGAAATTGAAAAGATTAACAACTGGATCCTGCTGATGGCGTGGCTTGCCAAGGAGCATTTTCATTGCCCTTCTTTGAGGTAATTACAGAACATGCTGTGCTGGTATAACAATGCACAGGCCTACTGCAAACAAGCTCTGAAAAGATTAACCTTTGTAATTAAGAGCTTTTTTCAGGAAATTTCCCAGTCTGAGTCTGTCATTTACATTCAATGTGGTATACTTTGGAAATCATCCTGAGTAAGAAATCCTAAATAGGGTGTTGAGAAAGATTAACTAAAGTCCTAAAGAGAGAAGGATAACGTATGTGTGTGCACTTGCAAAGATGTGTTTCCTGCTTAAAGTTAGACGGTTAAGTTTAGAGTGCAGGGGGGAACTTTCTAATTAAAGGGCCATGTGGTGATTTTCATTTTTCCTCTCTTAGAGCTACCCAATGGGACAATAAGCAAATGACAGATCAGGAATGATTTTCTAAAAAGCAAAACCTCGAAAATAAACAAACCATTATGCTGTGTTGCGGTAACGCTAGTGCAGTGTGCTGGGCTAGCCATTCTAATTCAGGTGAATTGCAGACAAATTTTCCCGGCTGGCACACTTACAGCTGTGATAATACAGAGAGAGCAGTTGAGTGGCTGGGCCACAGATTGGCCAGCACAGTATCCAGACTTGGCCCAGGTAAGGAGAGGTCTGCTGCTCCCAGCAACACCTCACAGCCGAACTGACCTGGTGTGTTAGCAAGACAAATTCTGAGCCGAGGGAGCTTATGTGCGGAGGAGGAAGACAAAAGAGGGGAAAAATGGCAATGTTTTCTTTACAAGGAGCAATGTTTATTTTTTGTTTCTTTGGTTTCAAAGTGTGGGCACCAGACTGCAAAGGAAACCAGAATAATCCAAATTAAAGTGCCATGATTGAACGCTGTTTTTCCAGTGTGTGGCACAAACATTTGAGAACTGTCCTTTCATTGGCCATTTTACAACTTGTGGAGAACATTTCACTCTAAATGATGTGTCACAATAAATAAACTCCATGAGAATACACTTTAACATTTTGCTCTTCTAATCACAGATTACTAACTGTACATGTAATGAATTAGACGTTTGCAAATTTAAGTCAGAGCTTATAAATTCTAAAGATATTCAAATAGCTGACAGCCATTGCAAATCATCTCAAAAGCCTCGAAAAAGAATAACACTGACAAACAAGAATGTGACGAGTACACAAAGTGGGATGTGTGGAAAACTAAGCTAAAAGAAAATCTTTTACAGTAACACACAATCTACATTTTCCCAAAACATTTTGCCTATGTTTAACATAAAAGTTCACTCCACACCCATGGCAGACACGCACTCTCAGACGCAAACATGCACACCCACACCCACACACACACACACACACACACACACACACACACACACACACACACACACACACACACACACACACACACAGTCTACTGAATTTTGGTCTGTGCTGAAGAAACCCAGCTCATCTGTGGGTTTGAACTGGTGTTTGAGTGAGGAGGGCAGAGCAATGACACGGTCCTGAGCGCCTGATTGCAGGCATCTTGAAAAGATCTGGCTGGCCCAGCCTCACCACAGGTCTCCTTTCAGTGGGCTGTCATTACTGCAGAGGTAAGCTCTCACACACGGACCCACACACACTGACACACGTGCTCAGGGCAGGGGATGAATGGGTGCACTGAGGCCTGGGCCTGATCAAGCGGCCGGCAGCCCAGGGTTGGTGTAAGGAAATCTTCTAGTGGGACTATCAGAGCACATTAGAGTGGCCAGGCCCAGCCTGGGGACACAGCTGCTGCAAGAGCACACTAGGGCAGTATTTCACCAGCTCTAAATGCTCTCACTTTAATCCTAATATAAATATGTTAACTAAATTGGGAAAAGAGGTCTCATTTTCTTTTTCACAAATATTCTCTGTTACAGGGATGAATTACTTATGCGGACGTTAATCATCAAATAGAAATATAACCAGAGGTAAAATTATGTGAGAAAAAAATTACTTAAATATAGGATTGAACCTGAGGGTAAACATAATACATAGCATTTATGGATGAGATAAAATTTGCACAATGCAATAATAATACCAAATCAGTTTAGTGTATGTGAGTCTTATAGTTGTTCTCTGTTGAAACCTGCACTGTATTGCAGATGTGATTTTTGTGAAAAGCTACTTTTTATTTTTTTTTACTTCACCTTGTGCTGCCAAGAACAGCCTGTGGGAGCAGTTTAACAGGTGTGCAATGCTGCTATCCTTTACGTGGTAACCCATTCAATCAGAGAATGTTTGTAAACATTCTGTCTTTTCTGTAGTGTACCTTTGAGATTTGCTCAAGAAAGTTAAACTGTTGAGAAACTACCTCATTTGGCACCGGGTATCAAGTAGTATGCTTGGGTGGCTGTAATTGCTGTGGGACCCAGCTTTTATTGCGTTATCTCCCCGGCATGCCTTCTCCCAAAAACAACTACGGGGGAAACAGAATAGCCACTCTGTTTGTTTCCGAAAGTGATTAGCGTGAGATGTAGGGAACTGAAACAACTGTAATCGCACTATGTTATTTACTTTTGTTTCGAATTTATTGTAGAATCGATGATTAATTACGAATGGATTCGGGTTTTTTTGCATTCAGTTTCAACATAGCCTATATTTATGTGTAAGTGGAGCGTAGACGACTGCAATGGACGAGCTGTCAAGTAACTAGAGAAGAGGTAAAGGAGATTGATTGAATAATAATAGGAGTTATTTAAAATTTGTACCACTAGCAACAATTTCTTATACATTTCATAAATTTAAATAAAATTCTCAGAAACTGCACGTTGTTTTTGTTTTCTAATAAGAAGCCATTCTAAATACTCTGAGTCTAGTTAAAAAAAAAAGTTGTTCTAATGGAGTGGTTTGTCTGTGAGGTGTGTGATGAGTTTGTTAGTAGACCTGACCCTCCCAATCGCCGAGATATGCGGAGGGTGTCAGACTCCCGAACCTCTAGCTGTCAACACGGATGTTTTATGAAGGTACTTCCTCTGGTGCTCTGACAGCAGCTGTCACCTCTGTGTGGTAGAGAGTTCCATCTGCCTGCTAACGGCCGCTGCTGTCAACATCAACTCCACAACAAGGTGTGGCAGTACGGGAGTTGTCACTCAATCTGCCCAATGCACGAAAGCACATCCACACACGCACACACACACACACACGCGTGCACACACACACATGTGCGCGCACACACACACACGCGCGCACAGACACACACCCACACACACACACACACACACACACACACACACGTCCAGTTCACTACACACGCTATCCTCTGTTAACATAACTGGCAGCATGGATCAACTACTAAATAGTATTTCTACTTTACTTTATTACTTTATTAGTTATATCTAACAGTTTATAGTATCTCTAAAACGTATATTTTCATTACTTGATATTGTTAGTAGAAGTTCCGCAATTATACAATTTTTTTTGTTGAACGAGGGTAGTCCTCTATAAATGTGTAACAAAAGTGCAAACAACAATTTTTACTGGTGACCCAAAGGGACCGATATTTAAAAAATCTAAATTTATTTGAAACAAAGAGAGAGCATTATTCATTTTGGCAACCTAATGTTGCTAAGAGTGTGGTATGGTTGGACCGTGCAGGCTACAGGACCACCCCTTGGGGAGCAGCAGACAGTGTTTGTTGGGTGTGATAAATTGGCTGCATGCTTGAACCTAAAGGTTGGCAAATTAACAGTTAATTAGAGGTTGATAAATGGCAGATCAGCTCAAGCCCTCAGCTGCTGCAGCCCTCTTCCCCTATCTCACCAAGGCAAGTGTTTATGTGCAAGTAACAAGTGTCGGAGCAGACTGCTATGTCTGCATTTTGTCACACACCCCGATTGCTCTCAGATGTGTCCCCCTCCTTTTGGCCCTTCCCCCATTTAACCCTGGTCTGCGTTTTCTGGCTTGCCCATTCCCTCCGCCTTTCCACACTATGATCAACAACTATCAGCCCTACTCCAACTACCTGACATATTAAAAATGTATTTTTGAGCATAAGTTGAATAAATACAAATATTTATGATATGTATAATACAAACATATATAGACTAAGTATAAATATTTAAATATTTTTAGAACATTCACTTTTTTTTGGGGAGGGGGTGAAGGTGTGGTGGTTGGTTGTCGGCCGTCAACAAATAGGCCTTTACTTCATCAGTTAAATGCTTTTTGAGTAACTGGGATGTTCATATTTTAAACAGAAATCTTTCTGGGCATGACAATTTAATTTTTTATGATAATTCATGTTTGTATCATGACTTGGTGAGACAGTAATAATTTGCCTAAAATTGCTAAATCTAGTGAGGTCTTTTTTTAAATTAATAACAAACCTAATAATGACATCTGCCAACAGCTTAAATCTGTTTAAAGGTCAGCTCTTAAGTTCCTCATTGGTAAACAAGAATAAAGTAATAAGTTTAATGTAGCTTATATGCTCATACCAAACATTGTATTACTCCTTTTTTTCATATGGACGAATATAGGAATATCAAACAACAAATCATAAATTGCAATACAGCAGTTGTATTATTTATTCATATATTGGATGTGACATTTAACTATAGAATTACAAATGAACAAAGCAGTGACTATGCCTTGTTAAGTATGTTGCACCATTCTATAATTGACATTTAAGCATGTGCTACTAAGCCGACAAGACCGTGTTTGAATTTGAGGTTTTGGACTATGTTTGAGACTCATTTATGTTTCAACAGTGGTGGGAGAGGCCAGGTGAGAGAAGGAAACGGGAGCATGTAGGTACATTCATTACTGTATGTTTGGCATGAATGGAGAAATAATGTGTTTCAATTCCCTGAGTTAGTGCCAGAACAGCTCTCCCTTCATCAGTGAGTCAGCCGTGCTGTGTACACAGCTTCTCAACCACCATGGCTTCACTGTCTTGCTACTCCCAGGGAGATTCATTTTAAATATAAACTTTTAAGCATCCCCTTGTTTCTCTGTGGTAATATCATTATGTTGCTTGCAAATGCGTTGGGAAAAAAAACAAATGTGCTCGAAAAAATGAATGAATTGTAAAACACGTACAATACAGAGTACATTTAGTTTTTATTCATTGTTCATTTCTTTCTGTCTTTGCTCTATTTCTTTAGCTTAATGGCCGCATTTCTTTCAGCAGCTCAGAACAAGACTGGAAGAGAGCGCAAACAGAATTTTTCGAAGAGCAGAAACCTGGGAGGTGACCATTAGCCAAAGTTCTGACTGATATCACTCAACCGTCCTGGCGCAGACCTGCATAGGGTAAACTTGAACCTGGGGCCATGGTGGAAAATACACTCCAGAGAGGAACTGCTCTGTATTCATTCCAGCTGCTCAATTTTGGCTGCTGGAGTTGCAGCAGGCAGCTGGTTTTGGTGCGGATCGGTGTGGATGCCCCATAATTCTCTGAAAGTATTTCATAAATGTGAGGGACGTCATTAACACAATAAGAGCCCAGTAGTCATAGCCAGGCCACTATGCTCAAAGCTTTTCTATCTGAAGCCAAATGTCCAAATGTTTGTATCCCCATCCCATCTGAGATGGCCAACAAACCATTTTGAATACTACTGTCACAACTTTAAGTGCTCAAGTCCAAAATGAGCAAACGCAAAAGTTTTACTAACGTCAGAAATGAAGTAGCAAATGTCACCTTTCACAATATCCTGATAAGTTAGTCAATCATGCACTTTTTTTTTAAATGCGTAGCAGTAAAATGAGAAACCTGACAAATATAGAGGTATAAAATATGGGGGGGTCAGCATCTGGAGTCAGCCAAACAATTCCTGACAGAGCCGTGCCTCCCTTGGCCATTTCCCTCAAACAGCAATCAGGCCGAATCAAAGCAGCTGCTCTGTTTCTGAATACTCCAATTGCTCTAATCAACACCGTTTACCGAGACCCAGGCAGTACAGTACTTACTGAGCACACGCTGGCTGGGTGGTGCAGGCCGAGGCCGCCATTCAAAAGACCAGTCAGGAATAATAACATTTATTGTATTAGGCCTGTTGGACTATCGCCAGCAATGTTGAAGATCTTGCACATATTTAAAAGCACGCAGGCCAGTGAGCCGTTTATGAAAGCGCTGTTCAGTATGTATTTTTATAGCCCTGCACACATGGAAAGTGGAAAAGTGGAAGAAAGACAAAACAAGATAAAATACGATCATTCTGTTGAAAAAGGAAATGTCACATTATTCTCTTGGTTCTGTTACTTTACAACAGCTGTTGTGTCTATTGTATATGACAATTCCAGCCTAAACAAAGTGGCACTAATCCGCCAATTTCCATTCACTCACATGACAACTATTCAGGTTAATCTTTTGTGTTGAAAGCCACGGTGAAATGATCCAAACAAACGTCTGCGAAAGCCTGCCTGCACAACTACTTTAAGTACCGAATGCATGCTGTGATATAAGAACAGTACTAGTTGTTCTGACTTGCCAATATGACCTAGCTCTGACTCAATTCTCAATTCATTCTGTGAACCGGAGTCTGCTTGCTGCTTGCCTTGATCACAATTATCCAAATCCTAACGTTTAACAACACAGAAGAGGAAGTACAAGCACACTAAAAAGCGTTTCAATGTGGTCTGGCAGCATAGCCTTGGCCCTGTGAGGGACTTCCTCTGTGAAGTATTTAATGTTGGAAGCGCTCTCTCTCAAAACACAGAGCACCTGGGACAACAGTTTTGGTTCCAGACCCAGTGTTAATCAGCAGTGGTGCAAGCTGGCCATCAGTAGGACCCATAAGAACACAATTAATACTGCGGGCTTCTCTCTATGAAGCTATGCCGCCTCACTTATGAAAACAAAATACAGAGTGAAGCGGCTTTCATACTTCTATGCGGTTCTTCCACATGAAATATTCTTGATTGCTGAAAGGATTTCAAAGAATTTAAACTGAACTGATGTACAAAACATTCAAGGGGCCTTACATTGATTCTTCTGTAGAGTGAATTCCTTTTTCTATGTTTGTCAGTCAAAATGTTCATGCCGTCAGCTGATTAGAGGGATCATTTAAAAACGTGTATTTAAAAATGGATAATAATCATGAGGAAAGAGGAAACACACTTTTTGTGTACATATATGCAGGAGTCATTCACTAGTATAAACTAGTACTTAGCTGGTCAGCTGTCAGACGATGTGCCAAACTTTCCAGTGTTTCAATTAGCCTGTCCTCCTAATGAAAATTACATTAGAGTTAGTAATTATAGTGCTGAGGGAGCTTTTATCTACACCGACATGTGCAAAAGTCGAAGACTAATAGCCTATTTTAAAAAATGCACACTGGCAGCATTTGAGAGGTCAGTTTTGTTATTAAGTTAATGCTCGTCCAGTTTGGTCTAAACACAGCACCTTTTATGGAATTATCATAATTAGACTGACCATTAGCCTTAATGGGGAGTAATGGCCAGTAAGATGTTATTTGGTAAAACAACACGCCAGAGGCTGAGGTGTTTGATTACGTCTCTATATTAAGCCTCATTTCTGGAAGGTAAAGAATGTTTCCAGATCGCGGCAAATTTGGCTCAGCACTAATTCAGTTTCCACATCAAGTGGAAAAGAGACCACCCACTAGGAAAAACACTGAGTAAGTCTGCTAGCTGTATGCTAATAACTATGCACCAATTACATTTATTTAATGACTACACTGTAACCTGGCCATGTCAGGAGTATTAGGTGTTACTCTCTGTTATGTCACTCTGGGATACTAGCAAATAATAGACAAGTTACACACTAACTTGGGGGGAGGGGGGGGGGGGGATAACCCCTGACATTGCCACATGGTAACGGCTGTTTCTCTTCTTATTTTTGCAGTGCTGATTTTCATGCACAGCTCTAATTGCAATGTTTGTACTTCATTCCCTTTGGGATGGCACAGCATTTAACTAAATGCAATAAGTGACGGTGTTTCTGCAAAGAAACAATCGCCAAAATCTCCCATGCAACTAAAGGTCCACAAAAATCACACTAGACTGATATAACACCATTGGGCGAGATCTTGCATGTTCATCCACTGCTGTCCAAATCACATTAAGTGCTGTAATCACTGTTTCTATGGGAATTCCTTTCCCCAAAAGCTTTTGTAAACACAACCAATAATGAGTTTAATTGCCATACAGGTTGAATGGTAACCAGTTATTTAGAGCCTGAACAGCATTGAACTCCCAAGTGTGAAATGTGAATGAAGTGTCACTGTGTCAGGAGATTTATGACACATTCACATCTAGTTCAATGCCAGCGTTTAGTGTTAGAGCTTTGGCATGGTCCATTTGCTTCACACAAAGCAGCATCTTTCTTCCTTTAACTGCATATTGTCAATCTTTATGAATCATTTTTAGAGAGTGCATGGGTCATGTTCAAAAGTTTGCTCTTCACCTTAGAATAATGTCTTTTTAAAGATATATAGTGAATAATTTTACTCTGACAGTCTCAACTTTTGTGCACTGACTTTAGAATTAGACCTAATTCTATTTAATTTATGTTTTATTTTATATTTTTAAGATAGATGACAAAAACATTTATTAAAAGTATTTGAAGAATATTCTTTGATACCAGGATGAACAGCAAAAACTCTCAATTGAAATCTTGCATGACAGTGTTCTTTCAAAGATAAAATCATTAGAAACCAGAAAATAGATTCATGATTACTGGAAAAGAAATTGTTTGCGTAACAAATATCCAGTCAAGTTAGGCACTTTTGAATTCCGCAGCACAAGCCTTGACCAAACTCTAACAGACCCCAAGACATGATTTATTTATCATTTCAGAATTAGTCTTATTGTTGGGCACACATTTCCCGGCAAACGTTTGCACACCTGACATGTGCTGGCTTATCGATGGCAATCTTTCTGCCTTTTTAAACGCATGAGCAAAAGTCAACTGAAAAGTATGCAGATGTTGAAAGTTAGACATGAAATCCACTGTGATTGTCAGACCTGTTAATTTAGCGTGACTGAAGTTTCTACAGCCATCCCCTTGCTTCTACTGCAGTCAAGCTTAACATGTGGATTTTTTTATTTCCTTTTTAGAGGCACGTGGAGAAGAATTCATTGTAAAATAATGTTCTATCTGCAATTAGAGCTCCACAGATTGTATCTAAGAAACAACGATCCAAAAGATTTGATATCATAACATTGTTTCCTAATTTAGTAGGCCTATTGCGCATATCCACGAAAATCACTTTAGGCTAACCATTGTATTTTGTTTAAAATATGCTTTTAATGCCAAGTCGAAACGCTATTGGATAGAAATATTATATGCACACGCAATCTGACTGTATTTTCAAAGTATATAATTACCACTGGTTACTGGCATAAAAATAGGAGCACATTAAACACATTTAGACAATATGACAGGCATGTCAAACAACAGGCTACGCTAAAGAGCAATGACCGATGAAAATGTCCCTGTATCAACCAAACAGAACGAGTTTCTCAGTTTGGTTTCTATGTTTGTATCTGTTGATACGATGGTGTTGCATTAATAAAATTGTGTTATTTTGTCCGGACAGTTAGCCTCTATTTGTTTGTTCATAATGTTTGAAAACCAATGTAGGCCTATTGGACATTGACGATTCTAAGACCCCTAACTAGGTTCCACAAAACGTTTATTTTGGCTGTACTCTTACTTAGAGCCTGACATAGGCCTTACAGTATGTTTGTTCCCTTTGTTACATGATTAGGTACATGCATCTTGCTTTGAGCAGCTGAGGTAATGCTGATGTCCACGTGCCACTGTGAGGGTAAGTCAGATCCCATCTGGGATCGGTAAGAGTCTCTCCAGTTCCCCTGGAGACTTTAAGATCTTCACTGATTACATGTGGCAGCCTCTGACCCACTCTGAAGACCCTCTCCTGCCATGGAAGATTGACGATTATCGATGCAGAAACCTTTGTTAATTCAGTGTACAAGGTTAGCAATGAGCCAGGCAGATGGTTGGCTAACTGTTTTAGACTCATGAATGCAGTATTTGAGTTTGATTAGATTAGATCAATGATATTTTGGAAGATAAAAGAAAAATTATGAACGCCTGCATTTTTTTGGAAATGTGTATCACAATTTTATAGGCTTGGATCTTTTTTCCCCCTCTTTATGTCATTTAAAATGTGTTCACAAAGGGAACCGAGCGTAAAGACTTTGATTGAGTGAATCACCTGTTATGTATAGGAATTATAAACATTGCCAAGGAATTTACATTAGGCACCCAGTGGAAAAGTGCACCATGGGGATGGCTTTGTCCTAACGATGGAGTAATAAAATCTCTTTTGTATACAAGACATATTTCATCAAGGTATCTGCACTTCTTCACTCCGACTCTTTAAAAGCCATTTCATCCATCTTCAAAATCAGTGGAAGAGCCAAGTGTGGCTATTTCAAAACATTTGGAGATCAACTGTTAAGGACAACATTTTTTATTTTTTTATTTTTAAGTGACAATTGTTTCTCTTCATTTCAAACTCAGTGTCTTCCCTACAGGAGACCCAACTCATGCTCTCTCGAGGATGCTGCACCATGGCATCATGGCATCTACATCATGATATTTCAATTAAAACTGTAGTACTAGACAAGACATATTAATTTCACCGACAGATATAAGAATGGGGATCTTAGACTATCGACCAAATAACAAGGTACTTCCACCCATTGATGCTTAGGTCCCCCTAACACATATGTAGATTAAAACAGTAATTGGAAGAGAATTTAACACTGCAACATTGACTATCCATCCTCTTAAGTACATAACAAAGACAGAAAAGAGCAGGGAGTTGATAGAAGATTTCTGCTTTTTACTGAGCCCAATTTTCACCACAACTTATCGACATGAAAAGTATTTTCTCATCGTAGGGTCGTTACATTACGATGTTATGACTACACCAAATGTAGGTCTAAGCTTGAGCTCTACTTATTACTTTACAATTCCTCCGCATATGCCTGGGCTCTGTGTAGAATAGACATTTAAATCCACACTCGTTGTCATTTTAAGTGCACTTGTGGGCTCATTTATTGCAGAGCACTTGTAAACTTTCCCATAAAAAAAATAACAAGTGTGGGTCTATTGAGGATGTTAAGTGTAGTTTTCCATTTATCACTGGTCGGGATGCAGCCCAGCAGATGTGCACAGAGAAAAGCTTTGCCAAGCTCTCTCAAGTAACATTACTGTTACACAGTGAGAGAGCACACTCATCTCTAAGAAATTCAATGACGCGTTTAATTGCTAATTTGTTTATCACCTTAAACAATTCCACATTGGATGGTTTATCAGACAAATCTAGACTACTTAAGTGTATTATCTAGTACAGTGGAAGAGCATAGACAGTATCATATACTATTTTCAGATAAAATAGAAGACATACAGTATCAGTATTAATAGAGTAGACAATAAATATTGAATAACAAACGCATTTACTGATATCACTAACATGGCGTGTTTAAAAAGAGGTAAATACTATGCATGCACATATCACACTAGATGTTATGGGATGTACCTTAAATTATACCCCTCCAGGTGTTTCACAACTGCAGGGATGAATGAAGAAGTGAGGAAGAGGGTGAGAAAGAGAGAGGGCTGAACAGCTGTTATTTAGTTGCTCTCTTTAGTAAGAGAACATTTGGATTTGGGTCTGCTAAATGTCAACATGAGTAAGTCATGTATCACTTAGTTTCCATGATTTCTACACAATTAAATCATTAAGTGTCATTAAGGGACTTTGTGTAACAGCCCCTCTGGTGCTGGTGGAGTAAGGAATAAAACTTCAGCTGGTGTCCAGTTTGCAGTAGAGGATGACAGTTTCACGGTAGTATAGCAGTAGCAATAAATATTTTATAAATGTGAGCATTACATGTACATAGAAATCTGCAGAAGGGGTAAACGCCTAGAATCATATTCAGCATAATAAAAGAAAAAGAAAAAAAGTACACTGAAGTTAATGGTCAAAAAAAAAAATAAGGGAAAAAGCATTTTGATCCTCTGCATCCAATTTAGTATCAGGCTTCACGACTATAGAGCCAGGGTCAACATCCTGGAAAATGGAAGAGTCATTATGGATGGAAATACTTGTATTTAGATCATTACTTCACGCAGCAATAATTACATCTGGTGCTCAATGAGTCATTGCAAGATGATTAGAAGGTTAAATATCAAGGAAACTAAAGCTCAGCAGACGCAGAATATACACAAAATGTCCAAAAGTATATAATTGTAGAAAAAAAACAACATTATTTTGTGTGGGCTATGTTGTAAACAGAGAAATGGATACATGTTTTGTATTGAAAAAAATACTACACAGGCCTAAGCTTTTACTTTAAGTCAGCCAACTCTCAAGAACATTCAGCCCAGGGAAAATGTAGGATATGTTCATTGCTAGTATATTTTGACATGGAAGACACTAAGTGGAACCATTACAAGTAGAGCAGTACACCAACGTGCAATGCCTCATACTTATCTGATGAATAGAGGTGCAATACCTTTTCCAGGTAGTTTTCAATTACAACATATTGGAAAACAAATGGGCTTTATTCTTGGTAAGTTTCCCTGCCTTTTATTCAACTCCATTCAAATACCTTGTGTACCCACCGCTTGGGTAACAAATTGCCATATCATGTGTTACAATTACCTCCTCAGTTTGGCCACCCAATACATCTTTCCAATTAAATGGTTTGAAAGCTATGAATTATGGCCATATTTCAGTCTAAAAGAAACAAACCACTAATTGCAATGTGGCCTCCCAGTAATTTCAAGAGAGAGCGCAGTCCAGCATTGGGGAAATCATTTACTTCTGCTCCTGCTTTATTTTGGTTTCGGATAACAGACACTACTAATTTGGTGTAGGGCTGACCTATGGCCCTCTCCTCCTCTACCCTCCTTTCACCCTGGGGAACACTCCAATCAGCCCTCTTTCTCTCATTGCAAGCCCTCTGTGCTACCACCAAACGTGAGTCTGCCTTTCCAAAATGTTTCTGCTAATTCCCATTTCCTTTATAATCACAAGCTTTCATGTGAGTGGCTGGCTGGACTGGTCGGGGGGCAGGAGTGGTAATTACTCCAAGGTCCCGGGCATTAACCCGACCAGGTGTCACTGGATGGCCTGTTTACCTCTGTGATTAATGAATGAACTACAAGCCTGTTTCAAGCCCCTTTCTTCTCTTTTATTTAACATGGAGCGTGCCACTGAATCAATTTGCAGAGCAGTGACAGATCTGAGCAACATCAGGCCTCAGAGGCCAACCAATCCGCTTCTCTTCTTACCATTCTAACTGATCGGTTAAGAGTGGTACGGTAATTAGGACAGAGTTTCATGAATGGAGAACTAGCGTGTGCCCTATGATAACATTTGTGTACAGCAGTAGACTGCGCTGTTGATAAATTCTTTGTTTATTTATTTGCCAAAATGGCACATGCATTTCTCTCTAGTTAAACAATACATTGTGGAAACATGATAAATTCTAACCCCACTTCTCCACAATGCACAGTGACAAATATGGCTATTTTGTCAAAAATGACGGTAGTATTTATGCCTCACAGGCTGCACAGTGCTGTTAAGTGGATATACCATAAAGCCCCATTAGCCATTGCAGGTGCAGGATTCACAGCACCGCTGGTGATCTTTACATAGACTGCATTAAGAGATTAACTTTTCATCATTTCTTTTATTTCCCGCAGATAGGACAATGGATCTCTCCAGACCTCACCTGACGTCTCTTTGTTAAAAAGGTAAATATGAATTAATATGGGTAAATATGAAAGCCTATGCATTTGGGGATGAGAAAGGGGGTGTGAAAACGTAATTGTGTCTTCTCCGCATGTCTGTCAAAGTGTGTCGAAAGAGGGGCGAGGAAGCTTTGTATACACAGGTGATTACCTAATCAGCATGTCCTCTCTAAGAGGGGCCAACAAAGGTTCACGTCACTCAGCCAATACAACCAAGCCCCTGAAAGCCAAATACACCATCATTGCTATGATACTGAAACAATAACATCAGCCTATATCAGAGATGGGATGGGCTTAGAAAATACACGTTTATTTTCTCACAATTTGTGCTTTTGTTTTGACATTGCACAAACTTATGTAATTGTTAAGAAAAATCGAATAATAAAGTCAAGTTGTTGCGGCCATGGGGATCTACAGATACACAATATTCATTGCTGGGCGTTATTACGGGCTTTTCACTAGACATAAAGAATATAATTAAGACGTACAGACAAGGAGAGAAATCTTCACTGCAAGTCACGACAGACCTCATTCCTACAAATCTGTTCATGCTCAAGCAGCAAAGCTTTACATCACCCTTCAGCCAACAGTGAACATTAGGGAAGGCCATTAAGACACCTGATGAGTAACAAACTGGTGCTGTTATCATTTTGGAGCTCTTAATGGATTGCATTTTGATTGTGTCAGCTAGCACTTCAACAACCTTTATATGATGGCTTAAATTTACCCGTACACTTCCAGCAGCTGGTTTTAGGATTGTCTGTCAAAACAACATTGAGGAATAGTCAGCCACAGACAGAAATGGTTGTTCAGTGCATTAACTGCTGAGACGGCCACAGGTGGGGATTTAAACAAGGAGAAGCGTGATGAGTCATGATCAGCGACCCAGGCCTGTCACTGTGGAATGCTGCTAAGAAAACTACACGCAACTACCAACCTCAAGTCTGTGTTTACCCCACAGGTGCACTGGATGGTCAGGAAGACTGATGCAGCGTTAAAGAAATGTCATCTAGTAGGCGTTGTTGCCATAGATTTCAATTATTTTTTGACACATCTGGCTCTAAAGGGTTTTGCATTTGCATGTTGATCAGAGATTAGGCCTGATAAGAGAAATTCCGTTAGCTTCATAACATTGTGTAACAACATGCCCTTATTGACTGCATTTAATAGTAGCTGCAGTATAATTGGAAGGTTAATACAACGGTGATGAACATTTATTTTTGATTGCTAAAAATGCGATATATATTTTACTTTAAACAAACGCATAGTGATGAGGTTTCAGTGTGGTCTCGTGCCAATGTTTCTGTACAGAACACTAAGCTTGCTCAACGGAACACTTTTGCTTTCAGAAGCCTGAAACAATTTTTTATGGATAATTTGTCTCTCTTTTACTTACATTTGGGCCATGTTCATGTAGTTTTATCTTAATGGAAAGCATCATTACATTTTCTATTCTAAAGACGATATACATATATATATAAATATAAATTCATCCTTTCAAAATGTATTAGCCTGCAATCTGCTCATCATCATCTGTTCATACATAAACAAACACTATTTCAAAATGAAATCTGTCTGTTTTTTAACACTGTTAACATATAGATTCAATGCAACTGCTAACTTTTCTTTCCAGGACAATTCTTTTAAATTATCCTTCCAAAGAGCTTCTAAATGTTAGAGAAGAACAAGTTTGGAAAAATATCTAACTTCTTGACTTTGATAGATGATGACAAACGATTTACTGAAAGCTGTGAATTTTGACAAATTACACAGTAAGAAATACATTTCGAGCTGGTGATGCAAAGCCAAACTTGACTATAATGTGAGGTGTTATGTTTGGACAACTTGTTTAAATATTACCTAAAAGAACAAGAGAGAAGTGAGAAAGAATCACCCCCCCCCCCTTCCTCCTCTTAAGTATAGTACATTCAATGGTCAGAAATAATATTGTAAACACTAGAAAGTTATATTTATTTCAATTGGCAACAAGCCTACAGTAATGTGACTGTAGTGACACATCTCTCTTTTTCTCTCTGTGAAATAGAACTACCGTATGCATAGAAAAGGCGATGTTATGGACATGATAAAGTGCTGTTTCTGCTTAAAATTCACCTCCCGCTGCGCCTCTGTTTTTCACATCTCTGCCCAGTCCACCTTTTCCATTTCTAAACTCAACCTGACTGCTTCTAATATATGCATAAGCCATACTTTATATATATATATATATTTAAATATATGAGATTCTTGTGATGAGTCAAACCTACAAGACTGTCTGAATTAACAAAAAGGAAATTGAACATTGACTACGAATCGACATGTATTTATTTCAGTGTTAGAGAGAAACGCAAAAGGGTGCTTTCTGGGCAGGGAGGTTGTTGCAGTCACCCTATGCAGGAGAAAAGCCAAATGACTGCTCTTATATACAAACATGTAGCAAAGGCAATTTCACAAGTTATCCATCAGAGGCATCCTTTGAAGGCCCAGGTAGTTTGGCAGAGGGGTCATTGGTCAATGCCTGGTCCCCAGCTCTCTCAGTTCCAGGGCAGTGGTACCGACATCGGAGGTCAAGGTATTGAACAGGATGGGGATGGGAGCCCTTGACCTGAGCCTCTATTTAAAAGCTATAAAGGAAGTTCTGCTCCAACCCTAATGTTTTCAAAAGGTGCCAGAATGGGTTGTGGACACCTGCACTATGTCAATCTGTTTAGATTCAGAGCTGAGTCTGATAGGACCAGCTGGGCCTCCTTCATTAGATCCAACCACAGACAATAACAGTGGAGATCGCAGTGCTGAAACACATTAGATTAAACCTAATTTATGGCATTTGATGACAAGGGCTCAGAATGAAACTTGAACATTAGCTGGCTAAAATGATGCAAGGCACTTACGGAGCTCATCCACTGTCTAGTGCAAAAATGCTTGTCTGCTGTAAATATTATTTTAGAAAAATATTTCAACTTGTCAAAACAAATCGCTGCAATTGCTTTTAACATCCTTAATCTTTGGTTGATTGTTTGAAACGGATTCTTGAATCACTCAGCCAACATCTGTTGAATCAGTCTTGATCCTTGCATTGTAGAACATTTTCACAGATTTTTCACTGCAAATTCATTACTAA
>JAVQIZ010198502.1:0-12490 GCA_036023535.2 Galaxias brevipinnis | reverse complement strand
GTTAACATGCTCTTTAGAGGCTGGGCCTTTCATCAGGTTAACATGTCCCTTAGAGGCTGGGCCTTTCATCAGGTTAACATGCTTAGAGGCTGGGCCTTTCATCAAGTTAGCATGCTTAGAGGCTGGCCTTTCATCAGGTTAACATGTCCCTTAGAGGCTGGGCCTTTCATCAGGTTAGCATGCTTAGAGGCTGGCCTTTCATCAGGTTAACATGCTCTTTAGAGGCTGGGCCTTTCATCAGGTTAACATGTCCCTTAGAGGCTGGGCCTTTCATCAGGTTAACATGTCCCTTAGAGGCTGGGCCTTTCGTCTGGTTAACATGTCCCTTAGAGGCTGGGCCTTTCGTCTGGTTAACATGCCCTTGTAGACTGGCCCTACCTGCAGCCTCCCTCTCAGAGACAAGGTATTCTGTCAGAACTATTTGCAGTGGGGGGGGGGGTGTCCCTGTGTTATTAGTGACCAGCATATCTGCACCACACGGTAGCAACCAGTTGCTAACGGCACTGTGAGCGTGGGAGACACCGGAGATGAGACAGACATTCCATAATCCTAGGGAGGTCAGAAATGTGTGTGTGTGTGTGTGTGTGGGGGGGGGGGGGGGGCAGAGTGGGGGCGAGTCAGAGAGAGAGAGAGAACAACAACATCCCCTCAATGTGTACATGGTGAATCAACAGCCAGAGCCCTCTGTCCCAGCCCCGTCCTGTTCCAGCCAGTGGCCTCCCTCAGGGCAGCAGACTCCAGGTCAGACTCTGGAATTCCATCCTCTGACCAGGGAATGTCCCCTACACCGGCTCCTCCTGAGTGTCGCGGCGCTCCTTTGTCCCCGGCCTTGTTCCCGGAGCTCTATGTCTGCAACAGTTGACCCCTGAATCCGACCAATGAGCCGAGGCTGTAAGGTCAGTGAGAACAGAGGACCAGAGGCCAAGTGCCCACACTTCATTTAGTCCCCGCTGCCAGGATTTCTGTACAGCGCTTTGGAGTAACACCATTACTTCACCTTGTGTTTGGAAACACTAGTTGTTGTTTTTATGTACATAAATTGTGTTTTGAAGGTGACAAGTTTTTTTTTTTACTAAATCTGACCAAAGATATGGCAAAAATTACTCAAAGTTACTTGGGCTTATTATACTATTTTTACTAAAAGTATATTTTGATGTAGATGCAGAAGTAGAGTATTAATAATCTATTTGTGTACACTTTCCCAGTGTCAAATATTAATTGCTATATAAGAAAGCCGTTTAAAAACACAGTCAGGCTACTGGACAATCATTATCACTGAACAATCATTATCACTTTAAGCTTATGACACCGTCTCCGTGCTTTGTTAAAACTGCGGTTTTTTTGTGTCCCCTTATCATCCATCTCAACCGGGTCGTTGTCACCTGGGTCCCGCCGATGACAAGCCGTATCGCCGAGCGGGCTGATACCATCGGCAGATAAGAGGCGGGTGTTTCAGAGACACGTCAAGTTTAGCGACGACAACCCGCTGGAAGGGTAGGGATATAGGGCACAAAAAGGATTCACGTTTGGATGGGAACGTGCAGCCAAACATTTCTGAATATTCTAAACACTGTTTCTCGTGACAATATTCGCATGGACATTATCAGTGAACCTGCTTATTAACTGGTTAGTTTATACTTTATTGTTATCATAATTGGCACGATGATAAGTTTACATATGCCAATCACTGTGTCCGTGTGTCTGAGAGAAGAGACAAGATTCAAGTTGGTCTGCTTGCTCAATAGATGGCGCTGTTGCACAGAAAGAGAAACATAAGACGACGTGTGACATCAGTGTATTTGTAACCTATTAATATGCTTTTGAAAAGATGAGCAAACACTACCGGCAATATGAATTAAATTAATAAAAATATTTAGTGGTGGACTGAAACACCATTCAGCTAGAATAGCCTTTTATCCAGTAGGCAATATTATTTTTCATCAGTGGGCCTGTTGCAAAACTAGCCTATCGGTAGGCCTACAGAAGCCAAAATGCTGATTAAGTTTTAACAAACGTCTAATTTTAGGCAGTGTAGGGCCACGGCACAGGGAGGCTTCCAAACATAATTTTTTTTAAACTTTTTTTAACTTTTAAGATTATAAAAAATAAATGTTTTCCATAAAACAAAAGAAGCATAAAATCGATTTGCTAATATCTTAAGGGGTTATTATTTTACAAAGAGGTCTAAATGAAGGCCTGCGGAAAAAAGGCCTGCATCAGATCAACCGACAAAAAAGTTTATCCGTCAAGAAAAAATAGTCCGTTAACAGGAGTCTTTTTAGGAGACTATAGTGATCCAGGCAAAAGGCGGGTCCGTGGGAATTCTGTGACAAATGAAAACTGCAATACCAAACTCACCTGACGTTTAAATGGGCGTTTTAAAGCATAGAATACTGAAATCTGTCACAAAAAACACGCATATTAGGCCCATGCATTGCAAGCAGCGCAAATCGGAGACAATATTTGCCAAACATTTTAAAAATAATTCAGTGCACTGATATAGGGGCAAACTTGATTCAGACAGGTGTGGAGAATCAATTTTTATGATTAACATTCCCATCCCAGCTTCACAGAGGTGAGAAGGGAGGGGTGCAAGGCCCGCGAGCAAGAGCTTCAAAGCGTGTTGGCCTGGGCCAAGCTTGCTTAAGACTCCTCGAGGCATGACGGCAGCCAACTCACGCGCGTTCTGGGACTTCTACAACGAGAAACAGGAAACTGACACGATTAGGCAATATAGCCTGTCGCGGGTACAATGCAATACATAGGCCTACCAACATTTTAGTCTCCCATATGCGCCTCATACTGTTGCCCAATTAACGTGCGGTAAATATGTAATTTTACGTTAAAAATACTTCCAGAAATAGCTTATTTTAAGTGATTGCTTTAGATTCAAATTCCTTTCGATAATTAAAACAAAGTCCAACAAAAGCATCCCATCAAAAACAATTTATATTCAGCAACTTTATAAAAATCCAATATAAATCATTTGACGTGAGATAAAGTGAGAAACATAATGCATTGTTATGACGGTTCAGCTCATATCACAACGCTTTCCGTTCAGTCATATTCAAACAAACACACACACATGCAGTACAAAAGAACAAATGTGCCCAAATGAATGTGCGCGCGCGCACGCACACACACACACACAAACACACACACACACACACACACACACACACACACACACACACACACAGACGCTGAGGGAATAGATGGACGAGACAACGCTGAGGGACACCAGTCGTATGCAGGTGGCTGCTGGGAGCTGCTGGTGCATTATGGGGGGCTGAGGCCCTGAGGCTGTACTGTTTATACGCTCGATGTGTTTTAGACTCACAGAGCACACACACACAATGATTGACAATCAGCCACTAACTGCAAAATTCACACACACACACACACACACTCTCACGCACATACACACACACACACACACACACACATACAGACATACACACACAGACTCACGCACTTACACACTCACGCACATACACACAAACATACTCTCTCTCTCTCTCTCTCACACACACACATACACACACACACACACACCATAAAGGGGGTAGTATGTCATGTTACACACAAGGCGAGAGAGCACAGTGAGAGACAGATATGTCACAGAAGTTTTTATTCTTGTTCAAATATAATATCTGATTAGGAGGAAGGACACTAAAACTTTACTCTGCATTAAACCTGAGATTATGTAAGGAGTACAGAATAATGGGACATTAACATTCAAGTTCCAGCTTTAGAGAACTGTTAAGGTGAGATAACGAGGACTATCCGACCCGTAAATGGCAACCACACAATGATATAGGCTGCCATAAAGAGGGACAGTTCTCAGGCTGTGAGCTCACATACATTTATATACAGTTCAACACACACAAACGTGTGTATCAGACCTATAACAATGATGTGTCGTAGTTTAGGCATGTAGAAGATGCTTAAATAAGGATTCATAGAATTGCACTGTGCGTTTGCATTGTGACCAGACGGCAAAGCAAATTAAGGCATTATTTTTTAAGCTCGTTAAATATATACACCCATAATGTGTCCGTTAACCGCTAACTCCTTGTAGCAGCTGCTTTCTCTGTCCATCAGTTGTTCTCAATCTTTATTCCGAAATTGTTATTAACAAACATCTGACACACTGGATATTAGGACATCTTTAGATTATTTCCCCCCTTAACCTATACACTCAAATAAATAAAAAGAAATAAGCTTCGAAAATCAGTTAAACTACTGTAAAGCTAAGAATATCGCCTATATGCATAACTGGAGTGTGCGTCGTAGGCATACCTTGTTAATTGAATGCCCAGACATCAATAGGCCTACCGAGGGCCAGTCTGGATCAGTCGCGAGCACCATGTAGTATTATTTCCCCTCCGGTAAGAGTGAGACACCAATGTGGAAGAATGACGTCAGCCATCACACCGGTCTGTAAAACACCAATCAACACCTACATCTAGGCCAACTGTCTGCCTAATTTGAAAACACTAAAATGTATTCCATCAAACAATCTTTGCTTTACTTTGATCCTTCATTAGTACTTGAGCGTCACGCTTTGGAATCAGTCCGTGATATCATCAATATACGTGAAACATTGTTTTATAATGTAATGTGCCACGATTTGTGTTGTGATAAATATGATGAATTGAAATATATAATAAAGTGAATATTTTAAAAAGGGAAAACAAATAATTATAAGTTCAGACTAAATTGATGTCTAGTGCAATCATTATATATATATATAGGCCTATATAAAAAAAGGATTTCAAAAGTCTCCAATTTAAGCATTTGCAATGTATTTGAGTTAGCTTTTGTCCAAAGCTTTTATTATTGTTCACGTTAAATTATTTTCTTTTTGAAATCACCTTGTGGGCTACATGAACCTCCTTTGCATACCATGATTCTCAAATAGTAGTCATGTTTCCAACTAAAACTGTTCTCCTAGTTACTACAGCCACCGTTCAGATGCACCCGCGGACAGTCTATCTCCTAGTTACTACAGCCACCGTTAAGATGCACCCGCGGACAGTCTAGTGACGTCGATGAGATCGTTGAAGTCCTATAATAGGAAGCAGCAGCGCGAGCCCGCTGTGGGAGACTGGCCGTGCTTAAAAAAACAAGGGTCATCGAGGGTTAACCATCAAAGATGGTTGCTAACTTATCCCTGTGGAAACCACCTAAATTGGGAAAACACGTCCGTCTCGCTGTGCCTGAGCTTTGGGAGAGCGGCAATAGCGAGCGGTTGATCTGTCTGTGTGTAATTGATAGACTAGACTCAATGGGGAGAATGGGGATTTCTTTTCATCATGACGTGTTCCGTTCAGTTGCATATTAATGTAAAACATATTGCAGGTAATACATGTATAGTCCATGACAGACTATATTGTGCTTTACCCAGGTTGGAATTACAGTACTTTATTACTTTGGGTAAAATATCGGTTTCACCTTTAAACTCTCTTCTTAACAAAAATACTAACATATTATATTAATATCATACTAATTATAAATAATTTTATAAGGACAATGATGATAAGGTCAACAAATAACCAACAAAATCCAATCTACCTCTCAAAGCACGAATAGCAAAGGCCCATTAGGCCTGTGCAGACAGAGCCCGTGGGACGAAAACCACCCTAGTTCCCTCCATTAAACATAAAGCGCTGCTTTACTGTGAAGTACTGCAGAGCCCCACGTTTCACATCTACGTTTAACTGAATAGTCCCGCACCAACTGCAGCCCCAGTTCTGGTTGTCAGGTGAGCACAGATCTGTCGCCAGCCGCATTTTGATCCCACGATAAAAGCACAGGCACATCAGCGGAGCTGCTGACACATACGCGCGTACTCGCCAGAAAAACGGACTTGTTATAGCGTTAGCGACGACTGTACTCGTATACACACGCTTCAAAATAACCAGGGTCTATTCATCAAAGTCTCCTGGCCTCCCGGTACCATTTATTTCCGATACTCACGTCACACACGCATGTGTGCATATGAAAAGAACATGAAATCTCATCTGCATGAAAGCATATGAAAGAAAACGTCTACTCTTTGTTGATTCAGGTTTGGACTATAGGTCACTTTTTTCCTCTCAGATATTTTTTCCCCCTATACTTTTAGAAAAACAAGTCGACTAATTTCTCAGAGTTTTTGAGGAACCAGAAATTGTATTGCTTTAGGCCCTTTCTTAAACTCCATATACAAAATATACCAACAACAAAAAACATTAGTAGCCACCAGGATCTGCTCAGTGTGACCTGCCAGGTTTGTATGGAGCCACTAATCAGGCTGTTTCTTTGCATAGCTGTGTGCCCCCCAGCTCCTGAGCCTGTCCATCTTCTCTTTGTAAAGGACTGTGTGGCCCATAGATGAGACTGTCAGTCCACCTGCTCCACTGTTAGCAATGTGTGTGTTTGTCCTCTGGGCTCTGGGTGTTTGTGTGTGTGTGTACATTTGTACTGTGTGTTTGAACTGTGTGTGCGCACATGTGTGTACTGCGTTTGTGCGTGTGTGTACTGCGTGTGTTTGTGTGTGTGTGTGTGCGTGTGTGTACTGCGTGTGTGTTTCTGTGTGCGTTATATACCCGAATAGGAGCCTGGAAGACCAATGACAAGACCAAACAAACACACACACACACACACACACACACACACACAGAGTACAAACACACACACACACACACAAACACACAGAGAGAGTACAAACACACACACACACACACACACACAAACACAGAGTAGAAACACACACACACACACACAAACACAGAGAGAGTACAAACACACAGAATACACACACACACACACACACAGAGCACGCACACACACGCACACACACACACAGAGAGTACAAACACACAGAATACACGCACACACACACACACACACACACACACACACACACACACAGAGAGCACACACACACAGACACACAGAGAAGACACCGCAGCTGACAGACGCCGACATCTCTTTTGATTACACACCCTTTCTTCTTTTCTTCTGACTCACCAGAAGCCCCCTCCCATTGAAACAGGCCTTTCACATCCTCCTCTCCACCAGTCATGCTACAATCATTGAAATATGCATGAGCTGTTAAACACTGTAGAGTAAGGACTGACATTACATTTATGACTGTTGTAATTTTTATTATTTTAATTTTGTATAGTTACTAATAGTTTGGATCTGGCATTCTCTCTCTCTTAAATACAGTAAAAG
The DNA here is from genome assembly GCA_036023535.2 of Galaxias brevipinnis. NCBI lineage: Eukaryota > Metazoa > Chordata > Actinopteri > Galaxiiformes > Galaxiidae > Galaxias > Galaxias brevipinnis. Next base: position 5,266 of record JAVQIZ010198502.1, on the reverse strand, counting down.
AGTCCTTGACTTAGTAAAAAGTAGAGAATGAGGATTTGACATGTGTGTGTTTATCCCAGGCAGTCAGACAAGTCTAATCCCTCTGTTGTAATCTGAACCAGAGATCTGAACTATAGGGCTTTCCCCATCTTCTCCAGGCTAGGTTGCCCCCTCTCTCTCTCTCTCTCGTTCGGGTCTCTATTTGAAACACTCTATTTCTGTCTTTCTATTTTTCTGTCTCAATCGCTCCATCTCCACCCCAGCGACCATCTCTCTCTCTGTCTTTCTGACCAGTCAGCTTCTGTTCCTCCATGAGGACCTGTTAGCCATAGAGGAACGCAGACTGAGGCCTCGCTAAGCTAATAATACTAACCCCGTCCCCCTGTCCCGTCATGCATGTCCCTGTCCATGTCTGGCTCTTGCTGCTGTTCATGGCTGTCTCCTAAAAACAGACCCTGGTATAGAGTTGGGGTTAGTGTGGTATAGGGTTAGGGTTAGTGTGGTATGGGGTTAGGGTTAGTGTGGTATAGGGTTAGGGTAAGTGTGATTAGGTGTAGGGTTAGGGTTAGTGTTAGTGTGGTATGGGGTTAGGGTTAGTGTGGTATAGGGTTAGGGTTAGTGTGGTATAGGGTTAGGGTAAGTGTGATTAGGTGTAGGGTTAGGGTTAGGGTTAGTGTGGTATAGGGTTAGGGTTAGGGTTAGTGTGGTATAGGGTTAGGGTTAGTGTGATTAGGGGTAGGGTTAGGGTTAGTGTGGTATAGGGTTAGGGTTAGGGTTAGTGTGATTAGGGGTAGGGTTAGGGTTAGGGTTAGGGTTAGGGTTAGTGTGATTAGGGTTAGGGTTAGGGTTAGGGTTAGTGTGGTATAGGGTTAGGGTTAGGGTTAGTGTGGTATAGGGGTAGGGTTAGGGTTAGTGTGATTAGGGTTAGGGTTAGGGTTAGGGTTAGTGTGGTATGAGAGTGGCTCGTTAACAGAGACACAGCATAGAGGAGATCCAAACAAGTGAGGCGCTGCTATTATTATTATTATTATTATTATTATTATTATTATTATTAACATCTATGAAAAGATGTGTGATAGACTATATGTTTCCTGATGCCCAAGCTAAAGACAACATCACCAGACAACAAGCAGACATCTACTATTGACAAAAAAGGTCCCTGTACATGACCTATTCAGATCACAATAGATTCCACTAATACATTTGAACATATCTGAAAATGATCTAAAAGGAATAAAAATATATATTTACTACTATCGATGATTGATTGCTCACTGAAATATGGGCAATTGATGTTATCCCTTTAAAATATAATAAAGACACAATGCATCCTCCCTATTATGTATCACAATATAGTTTAATTGAACGAAAATGAATAAATACAAAGGCCCCATTACATTGGGAGTGCCTAATGTTATGGTGGGATTTGTGTGTGTGGCTGGCCTATCAGGTAAGCCCGTTAGACAGTGTGTCAGTGTGTGGGGCCCGAGTGGCCCCTGAATGGCCTGTAACACGAGTTGTGTCCTTAGTTTCCGACGTTGATTAGTTTATTGTTTTTAGAAAGAGCCCTCCCTTTCTCTATTTCTCACTGCTTTGCTCTCTCTCTCTCTCTCTTCCTCTCTCTCTCTCTCTCTCTCTCTCCCTCTCTCTCTCTCTCTCTCTTCCTCTCTCTCTCCCTCTCTCTCTCTTTCTTTCCCGCCCACTCCTTTCCCTCTGTTGAGTTCATTAGAAGTGGGGGATTATTTTAGGGGGCTGAAGTTGTTCTGGAACCGAAGCCGATGCCAGACATTATTCATTAATAACACTGATGACATCACCAGCACAAAGAAAAGGGAGTTCTGACAAAAACGTTAAAGATGGCGGACACCTGTCCGAGGCTCTACGCTGAGATGCTAGCATGCTATCCATGGGATAAAGAATAATAATAACAATAATAAGAATCTTCATAGGTTCCTCACTTGTTACCTTTGGAGAACATATTTTTTTGGAGGGGAGGGGGGTTGTACCCATATTGTTTTGTAAAGAAAATTGATCCAATGCCTGTACATTTAGAGGCGATGAACGTACGCCATATATGCAAATATTTGTCCTTTTGCTGCTCGCACACACCCTGTTGCATTTTGTAGTTAACTTCGTTTCCCAGCTCATGGTTGGGATCCTGTTGGTTTTGTGTTTTAATCAGACACGGCGCTCCAGGTTATGCCTGAGAGATGTTTGTCATCAGCCAGCTCTGCTGTGTGGACCTGCAGGTCACAAGCTGTGGTGAGCTTAAATGATGTGTTTGATATATTACCACATACTTAGGCAAAAACTCTGTTGAGTAAGAACTAATTGTAAAATAACAAAAATGCGGTTTGTTATTCGGCTGAACATGAAACCATAGATTTAGTTAAAGAAAAGTAGTTTGTAGAGTGTTTTTTGTTGGTTAAGGTGTTTTGAAAAGGATTCTATAGTTAAAGATGTAGCTGAATGTAGACTACATATATCAGCTTACCACTGAATGGTTTAAACTAACTACTCTTCTTTAGCAAAGTATAACAACTCGTGTACTCAGAAAGCAGCTGGGTTGTGCTACGAGTGAAATAACTAATAAATACACAAACAAACATACAAAGACATTAATGAACAAGTTAAACAAAACATTAAACCAATTGTTAAAAGAAATTACAAAACTGAAAACAGCTGGAACACAAGCACAGGTAGAGTGAAGCTGTCAGAGCATACAGCTAAGTTAACCATCTCCTCTCACAAGCTAAGCTAACCATCACTTCTCACAAGCGAAGCTATATCCTCTCATAAACTAAGTTATCTCCTCTCATAAGCTAAGCTAACTATCTCCTCTTGTGAGCTAAGCTAAGCATCTCCTCTCACAACCTAAGCTATCTCCTCCCACAAGCTCGGCTATCTCCTCCCACAAGCTAGGCTATCTCCTCCCATAAGCTAAGCTAACTATCTCATCTCGTAGGCTGTTAGCTCCTCTCACAAGCTAAGCTATCTCCTCTCATAAGCTAAGTTATCTTCTCTCAGCTAAGCTAACCATCACCTCTCACAAGCTAAGCTAACCATCGCCTCTCACAAGCTAGGCTAACTATCTCCTCTCACAAGCTAAGCAAAGATAAACATTATAGATGCATCCAACTTAGCCGCTGGTCAAAGAGGAAACATACTTTAGCTAAAGCTAAACCATCATGATCTGATTGCAGCAGAAACACTCTGCTAATGAGAAGTCAATTGACTCCCCAATTGTTTTTTTGAGGGGCCTAGCTAATTGCCCCTCCATTAAGTGGCTGATATTGGAGAAAGGTCATTCGGGGTGGGTTTGTGGCTTTCAACGCATCTGTCTCCTTTAACTTGGCACACCACACACTCCCCCTTGCTAACAAAGCTCCTCTCCGCCCATGGCTGCCATAAAACGTCCTGTTCTAAAGCTATTTACATGTAAACCTATCCTCTCATTGGAGCGCCTCTGTCTGATAATTAGATCACACTGTCAGAGTGTCCATATAGACCAACCATTTGTTTCCTAAACATTGACAGGAGGATAGACAGAGAAAAGAGATACAGGCTGACCACTGTTTAACAGCTTAACTCAGACAGGTCAGGCTAACATTATGGTTACTGCAACCTACAGAGTTAGTTAAAGCTAAATATTACACAGCTAACAGCTGAGCAAGGCCACTGACTTTCTGTCTATGTGGCTATATGCTCTTCAACCGTGAATTACAAGACACGAGGATGAAGTATCAAATTACTACAAGTGATTGAGTGTCAAACTACTGTCCAAATAACAGCCAATAACATAAACCATTAAATATAAAAAAACACCTTAACATGTAATAGATTCAATACACCCTGCTTATGTAGCGTAGGTCACAAGGGCCCAAAGGCCTGCTGGTTTTTAATGAGGTATTATCTTATTGTCACTGACCCTGTGACCCTATGATCAAAAAGAGAGACGTAGTAATAATCTTTGACGGCAGCCACAGATAGATGTCAGGGATAGAGGCCTCCGTCATGTCCTCTGACATTGTCTCCCGTTATCACGTCAATCACACTACTGCTGCACACACACACACACGTATGTCTCTGTGTCTCTCTGTGCATGTGCATGTGTGTGTTTGTGTGTGTGTGTCTGTGCCTCTGCATGTGCATTTGTGTGTCTCTCTGTGCGTGTGTTTGTGTGTCTCTGTGCGTGTGCGTTTGTGTGTGTCTCTGTGTGTGTCTCTATGTGCGTTTGTGTGTGTGTGTTTGTGTCTCTGTGTGTGTGAGCGACACATATGGTGGATGACATTACTCCCATGTGTATCGTCAACTCATTTATATCGCCACCCGTCAGAGGAAACTTGATTAGCAGTACCATCTCAGTGGCAGTTGGAATGGAACTGGGAGTGTTCCAATGGAATTCCATAGGGGACATTGGAAGATTAGCTATGATTCCACCGGGATGGGAATTAGCAGGGGGAGGGTCTTGGATAGATGGTATTCTATATTGTTATTGCAGCCTGAACCGCCAGACCCCAGGGAGCTAAATTATTAAGCAGTTAGCTGCTAGCTCCCTTGCACCATTTTAAGGTCATTGATTAAGTAGGGGGTTAACAGAAAAAATTATGTTACCGTTATTACCTTGGTCTAGGGACGACAGACAGCAAGCCATAATATTGAAATCACTGAAACCGTTTTTTTTGTTTTGTTTGTATTTGAATATGGATAAAGGAAGTACACTGCTTGAAAATAAGCAGTTTTCATTCATTCTACTTTATCAATGGACTTTGCTTTAGATACATACTTTGAGATTTCACAGTTTATAGCAACTATAGGCAACTTTTTTTAACTTAACGGATTATCAATACATTTCTTCTGATAGCCCATTGTAATGCCGATGTTCAAATCAGTCCTCTTGAAGTCTCACTATTCAACCCAAATCTTGTCAGTATGGTCTCCCGTGAAACTGTGACGAATTGCTTTATGGCACAAAGTAGCGTGTCACTAAATCAGGAAGAGATGCCCATACTTGGAGTACGGTGGTTCATTGTGCTTGCGATATGCAGTGAGCACGAGCGTTCTGCATCTCTTTTGCGACGGTAAGGGAAAATAATTAAGGGTCTAAGGCAGCGGTCCCCAACCTTTTTTGCGCCACGGACCGGTTTCATGTAAGACAATAGTTCCGCGGACCGGCCTTCAAGGTGTGGGGGGATTAATATGACAAAATAAAATCATACGACCGGCATAAAAACAAATATAAAGTGCATATTATGCAGAGCGGGCTTGGCGCATGAGAATCACCTGT